>PVKV010033269.1:0-18795 GCA_004027835.1 Alouatta palliata
ACCTCAGGCAGCACAACCCCATCCTCCTCCCCAGAACCCTGGACCCCACCCTGGGCAGCGCATCTCCCACCTGTCCGCAGCCCTTGGCCATTTCTCACCCAGGTAAGAATCCCTCATGTCCACGTTCTCCTGAGACATGTTGATGAAGGTGGGGTTCATATTTGAGGGGTACAGGAAGGCACCTCCAGACCAGCTGAAGCTCCCCACAGCCCCCAGGACGGGTCCATCCTGGGAGGAAAAGATTCCAGGGCTGAGCAGAGGCCAGAGCAGGAAGACAGCGTGTACCAGAGATAGGCCTGTCACCCGTGCCTCTCACCCACCTGCCACCCACCCTGGCCTTCCCTGGTCCCCATCTCCCCTCACCACACATCATCAGCCTAAGGGGCCCCACTCACAGGCGAGAACGCAGCACTGAAGCCCTCCTGCGCCATCTCCAATTCGAAGGAGCTACTGCTCGCAGTCTCGGTACCTAGGGGAAGGCGTGGTGCTTGAGGGCCAGGGAGGGAGGCGGGCTTTGCCAGGTCCAAGAAGAACAACTCAGCTTTAGGAGAAGCTAAGACTGGATGCTACAGGAAGAGCTGTTGCCTGTGACAGGGACCAGGCTCTGCCCTCTAGCTCGGCTCCGACTTCGGGGACCCCCTCTGCTCTGTGGACATGGACAGCAACTGCAGCACCGACCTGGTCCTCATCAGGGACCCCACTACTACGAGCAGACCTGAGGGGACCAGGTGCCCGTGTGCCCCTTGCCCAGGGGGTTGGGCAGGGTGGAGCAGGGCCCGGTGTGAATGGAAGCATCTCCTGGGTTGGGCCTGGCACTGCTTTTTTGTTCTGCAGTGGAGCAGGTGGTGGTATGAAATCATTCTCTGTGGGGAGCAAAGCCACTCCTTGGGCCGCTTTGGGGTGGCTCTGACAGTGCTGGGGGATGTGAATGGGGACAAGCTGACGGACATGGCCATCGGGGGCCCCAGGAGGGCGGGAGCACCGGGCTGCTGTCTGTGGGTTCCATGGAGCCTCGGGAGCTAAAGGGAAAGGCGTTACAGCTGAGGATTTCCCAAGCCTAGAGCTCCCTTTCAGTCTCACCCTCAATGGCAAAGATCTTCTCCTTCAGTTGGTTCTGAATATCTTTCAGAGCATCAAAGTCCTCCACTTTAAATATGTGTTCCTGGGAGGGCTTCGATGCAATGTCATTTAATTCTTTCCAGGAATTTATGTTTTGAAAAGCTGATCCAACCTGTCCCCAGAAAAGATGAACTCAGTAAAAATAATGAATGGAATGTGCCTGTGTGCACTGGGTGGAGAATCCTCCAATAAGCCTGCAGGACCGACAGGATCGCACACATCAGACACACGAGAAGCACGAGCCCCGATCGGCATCAGGGAGTTTAGGAGAAAGGACCGCGGTCCCCAGGCTGGGCCAGAGTTTTCATCCTGAAGGCAGTTAAGAGCCGACAGAGCTGGTGTTTCTACCCTTGAAAGAGATGCTGTTGGCGGTGGTTCACGCTTGTAATCCCTGTGCTTTGGGAGGCCAAGGTGGTAGAATTGCTTGAGGCCAGGAATTTGAGACCAGCCTGGGCAACATAGCAAGACCTATCTCTACCAAAAACAAAAAAATTAAAATCGCGTCTACGGCCATACCACCCTGAACGCGCCGGATCTCGTCTGATCTTGGAAGCTAAGCAGGGTCAGGCCTGGTTCCTATTTGGATGGGAGACTGCCTGGGAACACCGGGTGCTGCAGGCTTATGAAAAAAGGAAAAAAAAATGAAATAAAATAGAATAAAATAAAAATCTCCAGGTGTGGTGGCACACGCCTGTGGTTCCAGCTACTGGAGAGGCTGCGGTGGGAGGATCACTGCAACCCAGGAGTTCAAGGCTGCAGTGAGGTAGGATTGCACCACTGCACTCCAGCCTGGGAGACAGAGCAAGACCCTTGTCTCAAAGAAAAAAGCAAGGGAAGCTGCCCTGAGAGGAAGCTGAGGGAGAATGGGGAAGGCGTCACCATGCCCTACCCCAATTGCATAGCGGATGATGCCTGCTTTGTCTGCCATGGGGATGACATCACCATAATCCAGCCGGTCGCCTTCTTTCCTCCCATCAGTGATGACAATGAGGATCTTGGTGGCGTCCCTGCGGGCCCCTTTTGAGGCAAGGAACAACTCGCTCCTGTCAGGAAAGAAGAGGTCTCAGAGGCCTGTGAACAAAACCACACTAGCCGCTGGTGCCCTTGTGAAAATGAGAATGCCTCTTCCTTTGGGAGGCCCCAGTCCCACCCAGAGGTCCCAGCTTGGCAAGGGTATCACAGGCGGGATTTCGGTCCCTGCCTGTCCCCTTCTTACGGAGACAGATGAAGCCCAAGGGAAGACCTAGGTGCTTTGGGACTGTGCCTGGGAGAAGTCAGGACTCACACAACTTTTTGGATGGCAGTGGCCGTGTGTGTGTACCCTCTCAGCTGGTTAACAGAAGCCAACAGCCTGAGGGGGTTTGAGCTGTCCCTGAATTCCTTGAAAGTGAAGTGTGTTTCGAATTTGCTGGAGAACTGCATCAGGGAAAACTGGGAAAAGCACACAGGGTCGGGGCTGAGACCATTTCACCAGGATCCAAGCACCCACCCCCAGCAGCCCCCTGCTCCAAAGGCACACCTGGGTGCTGGGTCTCTGGAAGTAGCTCATCACAGCTCTCACGAAGCTCTTCATCGTGGCAAAGTCGTTATATGAGATGCTGCCTGAACCATCGATCAGGAACACAATGTCCTGCTCCTGTCTCGGGCACTCTGGGGAAGGAGGCAGCACGGGTCCTCCAAAGGACACTCCCACAGCCCAGGACGGTGGCCTCCTGGCCACAAGAGCTCACTCTCCCAACACCCTTCCTCCCCTAAGCCCCTAGTCTGGCGATGGGAGTCAGCCTCCACACCCTGGGTCCTCTCCTCATCAGGGACAGGGCTTCCCTAACCCCCTGCCTGGGACAAGTCCCTTCATTCTCTTACAGTTGCATAAAGAGTCTGTGTTGAAGCTGCTCACTCCTGTGAATCCAGCCCAGTCGATAAGAAAGTAAAGGTCAGACTGGGCACAGTAGCTCACGCCTGTAATCCAAACACTTTGGGAGGCCTAGGCAGGAGAACTGCTTGAGCCCAGGATTTCAGGATCAGCCTAGACAACATAGTGAGACCTCAGGTCCACTAAAAATTGTTAAAATCAGCTGGATATGGACATGGTGGCTCGAGTCTGTGGTCCCAGTTACTCTGGAGGCTAAGGTGGGAGGATCACTTGAGCCCAGGAGTCAGAAGCTGCAGTGAGCTGTGATTGTACCACTGCCCTCCAGCCTGGGTGACAGAGTAAGACTCTGTCTCTTAAAAAAAAAAAAAAAAAAGGAGAATTTCCCCAATTCAGATGGCAGGAAGTGAGGGCCTCCCCCTCCACCCTGGATATCTGTGCCCTCCCTGAGCCATCCCCTCTTCCTCCCCCAGTGTCACCCCATCCAGCAATGACACGACCTGACCCCAGCCCCTGGCCAGTGTTTGTCCTCACTGCCCAGTGCTGAAGGGTAGTTTGTTTTTTTGTTTTGTTTATGTTTTTGATTTTTTTTTTTTTTTTTTTTGAGACGGAGTCTTGCTCTGTTGCCCAGGCTGGAGTACAGTGGCATGATCTCGGCTCACCAAAACCTCTACCTCCTGGGTTCAAGCGATTCTCCTGCCTCAGCCTCCTGAATAGCTTGGATTACAGGTGCACACCACCACCCCTGGCTAATTTTTGTAGAGACGGTGTTTCACCATGTTGGTCAGGCTGAGCCCAAACTCCTGACCTTGTGATCCACCCACCTCGGCCTCCTAAAGTGTAATTTTGTTAATTTTTTTTTCTTAAGCGGAGTCTCGCTGTGTCACCCAGGTTGGAGTGCAGTGGTGCAATTGTAGCTCACTACAGCCTCCAACTCCTGCCTCAGCCTGCGAAGTAGTTGGGACTACAGGTAGGTAACACCACACCCAGCTACTTTTTATTTTTATTTTTGTAAAGATGAGGGCTCACTCTATTGCCCAGGCTGGTCTCAAACTCCAGGCCTCAAACGACCCTCCTTCCTTGATTATTAATATTTTAAATTAATCATCCCAGGAGCAGCCAAACACTGTGCCTGTTCTGTTCCCAGCTTAAATACGGGCCCCCACTCCCCTCCTGCGTGAAAGCAGCATCTGCCTTGGGAGGAGGACGTTCTTCCAGCACCTGGAGAGGAGACCCCCTTTCATGCGACCTCTCAGCATCCCCTCTGCCCCAGAAGCCTCCAGTCTAGAGAGACGGGCATCCTGGGCATTCTGATGGGTGCCAGGCCCCTGTGGATGGAGTCTGGACCCACAGAGGTGCTGGACGGCACACCCTATTTGCAGCCAGACGTCAGTCTCACCGAGGGCTTGAGAGCAAATGTGAAACCAGGGGGAGGCCTCAGACCGCAAGGTCTGAAAAGCCCACTATTCCGCTTCCTTATCTTTCTTCCTCATCAACACCAGGGAAGCCAGGCCCTGTGCCTCAACCTGCATGTGCACATGCATGCACACATGTATACCTGTGTGTGCGTGTGCATGTGTGTACATGCCTGCGTGTGTATACGCACATGTCCACACGCATACACATACACACATGCTGCTCACACTGCACTTTCAGTGACCTTTCCTACTGCACAAACCAATTGGTCATATCCCAGGACCCACTGGATGAAAATAGATCCCCTTCTCTAAAAATAACAGCCTTCATGGGGCTGTCACCTGGTGCCAGCTGCTGTGCTAACCCCTAACCATTAATCATCTTGTGTTACTTCGTGCTGGGTGTGTTATTCTCCCCATCCAACAGATGAAGAAACAGGCTTGGAGAGGTTAAGATCGCAGGGAAGGTCACGCGGCGTGCGGGCGACAGGCAGACTGTGTGGGCAGCGGCGTCGGGAACCGCTGCACCATGCGGTAACTCTTTTTCCAGAGCCCCTCTTTCTGATCTACTCTGGCAAGAGTGTCTCTGGCCCACTGCACCCCTAGTTGGATGCGCGTGAGCTCCTAAAAGCCCTGGTGGCCCCGACACTCACCCTGCACGGATGCTGGGAGCCTCTGGGTGAGCTGGGCAGGGGCCAGGAGGAAGCAGAGTCCGGTCAGGTACATGTTCCTCCCGCACGCGTGGTGCACGGTGGGGCCGCAGGCCTGGGGACACGGCGGGCTGCTGGGGGGCTGCCCTTGCTCCCTCCCTTCCTCGCATTCTGGCACCTCCACCCTACATGAGACCCCCAACCCCCAAGGTCCCAGGTCCCCCCTCTCTCCTGCAGGGGCCTCCTGTGACCCAGGGCCACTCACCAGCAGCTGGGAGGGGCTGGTGTTAGCCGCCAGGAACAGGCCCAGGGACATGTTCACCGCCTCCGGGGGGACTGCGGGGACAGATATGTGCATGGTCACCCTCAGGGGGACAGAGAAGGCTGTGGAAGAGCTGGGCAGGGGTCACCTCCACCTGGGAGACAAGGAGGTCTGACGGCAAAGGGGCTGTCAGGTCTTGACAGAGCTGGAGGGGTGCGATGGGCGGGGAGGCCTTGAGGGGCTAGGAAGTGTGTCTGAGGGTGAGGGTCTCAGACACAGCAGAAGCTGGAAGTGAAACTCCGATGAGCACGGGGCCCCGGAGCAGGGGAGCCTGGGAGCCTGGCGCTGGTCCTGGGCGGCCGGCGACTCACCCTGCAGGCCGATGGGCTGACAGGTGCCACTGCTGTAGCTGCATTGGTAGAGGCCGCCTGTTTGATTAGCAGCCGTTATCTCGTGGGGGGCTCCAGCCACCACCCTGCAGGGAGAGAAGACACTGCAGGTAAGAGTGTGGGCAGTGGGCACAGCTGCCTCTGGCGAGTTCACGTTTCCTGTCCCAGCCTCGGCTTCCTCATCTGCAAGATGGGTTTTAATAATTTAAATTCCACAGGGGACAGATTTGTCCGTTGGATTTTCTGGCGTATGGAGACATAGTAGATGCTCAAGAAATATTTGTTGAGTCTGGGCGTGGTGGCTCACACCTGAAATCCCAGCACTCTGGGAGGCTGAGGCAAGAGGATCTCTTGAGCCCAGGAGTTTGAGACCAGCCTGGGCAACATAGTCTCTCTATATTTTTTAATGTGCACAAAAAAAGAAAGAAAAAACAAATAAGTGTTTTGTGCACAACTGATTCTGACTCACAGATTACCACGTCCACCGATGATGAGCCTGGCTCTGCACTGACTGCTCTGTAAATGTTAGCTGTGAGACGGGCCCTGCTTTCAGGGCAAATCTTCATAAGCCAGGGCAGTCACTACACCAGACAGAGAGGAGAGTTTGCAAATAACAGGGCAGGGTGGGGAGCACAGGGCCCTGAGCGGGGATAGGGTGGATAGAGCCGAAGGCTGGCACCACCAGGCCTCACCAGGAGTTGGCGTACTGGACCACGCTGTCTCCAAACCCAGCACTGTCCACACGGAAGGCTGTCAGCTGCTCTGCGTCCAAGTTGAAACCCACAGAAGTCGCTAAGGCTAGGGAGGAGGTGGAAAGAGAGCTTTGGAGAAGGGTCTTCCTTCTGCCTGGCTGCCTCCAACCCCCAGCCCCAGTGGGGGCCTCTGAGCCTGATGCCTGGGGTGCCTGGGTCTTCTGGATGCCTGACTCATCCCCTTCTCTCCTTCCGAGGGTCCAGAGAGGCCCCTCGCCCACCATCCTCTGTTGTGTTTCAGTTCTCTGTTTCTGCAGAGCAGTACTAAGGTTCTAAAGAGGATCTTTCCCCGCTGCGCCCCTGGGGTGCTATGTCCAGGAAAACTTGGGGACCAAAGGCATGCTGTGCACAGAGCACAAGCTTGACACGTTCTGCCTATTTTTAAAATCTCTGAAACCGGACACGGTGGCTCACACCTGTAACGCCAGCACTTTGGGAGGCCAAGGTGGATGGATCACCTCAGGTCAGGAGTTCAAGACCAGCCTGGCCAACATGACAAAACCCTGTCTCTACTAAAAATACAAAAAAAAATTAGCCGGGCACAATGGCAGTGCCTGTAATCCCAGCTACTCGGGAGGCTGAGACAGGAGAATCGCTTGAACCCAGGAGGCAGAGGTTGTAGTGAGCTGAGATTGCATCACTGCACTCCAGCCTCGGCAAACAGAGCAAAACTCCATCTCAAGAAAAAAAAAAAAAAAAAGATTAAAACTCTCTGGAGTGTCATGACAACGGTCCTCTCTTCCGGCATCTCTGGAACTCCCCCAAAATTGATTCATCCATATCTTCTCCCTCCATGTGGGAAGTAAAAATGTTCCTCTTTAAAGTTTCCTTTCTTGTTAAAGAATAAATCATAAGTGTTATTCTTTAACAAGAGAATAACACTTGTTAAAGAATATCCTCTTGTTAAGCCCTATCCTATGTAGCTGTTAAACATGTCATGCTTACAGGCACATGGTACATTCTACGTCCTTGTACTTTAACCCTAGTTAACCAAGATATCTTTGCCAGACATTCTCACAGGCATGTCCCAGCTCTCCATTGCTTTTACCTGTTTAGAAAATTTTAAGTTGTTAGCCAATCAGGTTTTAGTTTAGATTGTAAGGTCTGGCTCCAGCCAACGAAGATCAGACATAGCAGTAAGGACGACCCCAAATGGGTAAGGGATAAATATGTCTACTTTTCCTTTGTTAATTGCACTCTCGTGGCAAAATGGCTGGTGAGACTACCCTTCCTGCAGTCCAGGAGGTAAAAATTGCGTTGCTGAAAGATCCTTTGTCTCAGTGCTAACTTTTCTTTGCGGCACTGAGCAGGTTTCCGACATTCCACAAACTCCAGATCCCAAACTCTATGTGCCAGTCTCTCCCTCATGCCTGAGTCTCTCTTCCTACCCAGATCCTGACCCCCAGCCTGAACCCCCAGTTCAGGGCCTTGGCTCCATTGGGCCTGGGTCCCCAGTCCCACTTCGTTGGGGCCCAGGCTCACCTGTGAACAGGAGGAGCGCTGCCCTGGTCCTGATCATGACTGGAAGGTCAGACGTGAAGCTCCGAGCTCCTGGGCTGCTGCAGGAAGAGCTAGACCAACGTACTGAGGAAGTAAGTGGCCAGAGAGGTGGCCAGGGGCAGGAAGAAAGATGTCAGGATGAGTCAGATGGGGCGGGCAGAGAACACAGCTGAACCAAGGACCAGCCCACACGCCCACCCCCTGCCCGGAGTCATTCTCATCAGATGACTTGGGCTGATGCTCTTTGCTTGAGTGGATGCAAATCCCTGCCCTGCCCTCCCAGGCTCCCTTGTGACTGGCAGAAGGTACCCCTTGACCTTGAAATTTCAGCCAGACTGGGAGGGGGGGCAGAAGCCAGCCCCTCAGGACCCTGAAGGAAACCGTGATGGAAGGCTTCCACTCTGACCTGGAAATTCTGGGCCAAGGAATGGGGCATCCTGGTCCCTAGGAGGAGCACAGAGCGAGTACTCATTCATTTATTCATTCACTCCTTTATTCATCATTTACTCAAGAAGCTTAATTTGAGCCTGGAGATGCAAACCCTCTGCTAGGTGGAGAAGAAAACATAAACCACAAAGCCCTGTTGTCAGCGGAGAGGCAGATGCATAAATAACAAGCTCACTGCTGTGAGGGGGAAGAGCAGAGACCATAGGGTGCCTCACCCAGGCTGGGAAGGTGTGGCTCTCTGGGAGGGCTTCCTGGAAGAGGCGGCGCGTGAGCTGCTCATTGAAAGCAATCGAACTTGGGAGATGACAGGGCAGCCAGACATGGACAAGGCAGGGAACAGGAGGGCCTGTGTGTAAAATGAGTGATGGGAACCAGTCGGAGGTGGGAAGTGGTAAGAGACAAGGTCAGGCCGCTGGGAGGAGAGGAAGGGGAAGCAGGCCCCAGGCTCCGGAAGCTGCCCTACTGTATGTACATCCTTTTTTTTTTTTCTTCTTCAGAAACAGGGTCTTGCTCTGTCACCCAGGCTGCAGTGCAGTGGTATGATCATAGCTCACTGTAGCCTCAAACTCCCGGGCTCAAGGGATCCTCCTGCCTCAGCCTCCCAAGTAGCTGGGACTATAGGATTGCACCACTGAACCTGAATTTTTTTTATTAACATTATTTTTAGTAGAGACAGGGTTTCCCCATGTTGGCCAGGCTGGTTTCAAACTCCTGGCCTCAATCAATCCTCCTGCCTCAGCTTCCGAAAGTGCTGGGATCACAGGTGTGAGCCACCACACCCAGTAAAGACACATTGATTTTATCCTGAGGGTAGAGGGGAGCATTGAAGGGAATTCATGGGGACCACATCCCTTGTTATTGCTGGGAGAGGTAAGTGGGTGTAGAGGGCTCGGAGAGGGGGTGGGAGCCTGGGCTGCCATCTGTGATCATTGCTGTGCAGTGACAGCCGTCTTGGTGGGAAGGGGGTGTCTGTGGAGCCTCCGAGAGAGAGGTCGGAGGCAGTTGGGTATGTGGGTCTGGACCTCAGGAACAACTCTGTTCTGGACCCATCGGCAGAAGTGCCGGGCGAGGTCCTGGCGAGAGTGTGACAAGGGAGGGGCATGCGGGCCATGGAAACAGCAGCGGTGGCCATAGAGCAGGAGACCTGAAGACTGAGGAGGCCCCACAGAGAGGCGGGAGGAGGCCGGGAGAGACGGGCAGGCGGACCAGGGACACAAACCATGGCGCAGGCTGCCAGACATCCGGTGAGGCAGGAGACCAGGACGTTCCCAGCTCTGGCCCCAGAGGCCATCAGAGACCCCGGAGTGGGCCACGCTGGGGCAGCAGGGAGGCCAGGCTGGCGTGGGCTGAGGAGGGGCGGGTGCGAGGAAGGCAGCCGCGCTGTCACCTGGAGGGAGAGACTCGGACCCCACACTTCTGAGCAGCATGGCCAGGGAGGGCCCTGGAGAAAGGGGAAGAAGAGGAAAACCACAAAGAGAAGATGGTGGGTTGAACGCCAAGAAGAAAATAGCAACAGAAAAACCCAAAAAAGAGGAAGAAGTGGCGCAGGTTCTGGAGAGGATGAAAAAAAGAGAAACCAGCAACTGGGGACGCAGGGCTGGGCTTATGGGCAGGGTGAGGGCCAGAGAGGCCTCACCTTTGAGGAGGCCACAATCCTGGCCTCACCGCCCCCTTTCTCCCGGTTGAGGTCCACCCCAGGTGGAGGAGGCAGGAGAGGAGGACCCCAGATGCATGAGAGACCCCATCTCCTCTCAAGCTGCCCGCCGATTCCTAGGGTACTCCAGGCTCAGTCAAGGTGAACTCAAATTGGAAGAAAGCCACGGTGAGACCATTCGCTTTTGGAACAGACAACTCAGGCTCAGCAAAGAGGAAGACAGGATGCATCCTCATCTCAGCCCACCCCCTTTACAGATGAGAGCCGTGGGGCTTGCAACCAGGACCTCAGGGGGTCTAAAACTTACAGGCCCAGTGCAGTGAATCATGACTTGATGTTTCCAGAGGAAGGATGGCAGCCGGGGAAATGATATAAGCAAGGAAGGACAGGGCTGCCCATCACCCACCTCCTCAGCCACCTGGGATCCTGAGTCAGTGTAACCCAGCTCCCCACCCAGCCCCCTGGGGTGCTCAGAGCCCAGGCTGAGCCCATAGCAAGAGATCAAGGGTAGAGGGAGGGTCTGGGGGAGTCTGGAGAGCAGCCAGCCTGTCCTGGGCTGATCCTCACCCGATCAGTTCCTGCTCCATCCCTGAGCCCAGGGGCGCTAGTTGATGGAGCTTCCAGCAGGGCGGCAGGTTGGGGTGGGGGGCGTGGTTCTGGCACGAACAGGGAAGGAGGTGGATATAGAGAAGCCAGGTCAAATGCTGCTGCCTTAATTCAAATCTGATTTGTCTAAGTGGAACTGAAAAATCTGGGGTCTGTCTCCTAGGTCCTTTGTTTTCTACGGAAAGAAGTGAACAGAAACCTCGTGGGCAGAAACCCTCGGATTTCTGGGTCAGTTTCTGCCCCATGCTCACCCACGGGGCTCTAATGGAGTTACCCTAAAGTTTCTGACCGCCTCTCCCCGCGCGCTGTCAGTCTCACTTCTCTCTTCGAAGGACAATCCCTGCTGAACCCCCACATTTTCTTAACATGCAATTTATTTTAATTCTACAGAGTAGAAATGCACACGTACAGAGGTACTTGGGAAGACGCTCTGCTCCAAAGGCACCCTGAAGGTGTGGCGTTCTGTCGGGACATATGCTTTGGGAGTGCTGTCTGGGCAGCTCGCTAGGTGGAAAGGAGAAGCAGGCATGGGGCGATGACATCGGCAGCCAATGCAGGAGCTGCCATACCGACATTTATAGCACCACGCCCTTTTATTCATTTCCTTAGTAAAAACAATTTTTCTCTCCTCTCTTTTTTATTTTTATTTATTTATTTTTTCAGTAGAGACGGGGTTTCTCTATGTTGGCCAGGCTGGTCTGGAGCTCCTGGCCTCAAGTGATCCACCCGCCTCGGCCTCCCAAAGTGCTGGGATGACAGGTGTGAGCCACCGCGCCTGACTTCTTTTTAAAAATTTTAGATTCAGGGGATACGTGCGCAGCTTTATTACACAGGTGTATTGCAGGGTGCTGAGGTTTGCACTTCTGTTGACCCTGTCACCCAGTGAGCAGAGTACCTGATAGGTAGTTTTTCAACCCTTGCTCCCCTCCCTCCCTTTTCCCTTCTGGAGGCCCCAGTGTCTGTTGTTCCCATCTTTACGCACATATGTACCCAATGTTCGGCTCCCCCTTATACACAGGAATATGCAGAGTATTTGGTTTTCTGTTCCTACATTAATTCACTTAGGACTATGACCTCCAGCTGCACCCATGGTGCAGCAAAGGACGTGATTTCATTCTTTTTCATAGCTGCATTGTATTCCATGGTGTGTGTAGCACGTTTTCCAAGCCACCATTGATGGGCATCCAGGTTGGTTCTGTGTCTTTGCTATTGCGCTTTATTTCTATTAGCTAATTGAACCCTCACAGCAGCCCTGTGATGGGGGGCTGCTGTCACCCCTGTTTCACAGATGCAAAATTGAGGCATGGAGAAGTTGGGTCATCCAACTCAGGTCACCCAGCTAGTTCGGGTTGAGGACAGGACTCAGGGTGCTGGAGTCTTGAGGATTTTGCTAATGACTTGACTTCCTCCTCTCTGCCCTAACCGCTGCCTGGGGCACATTTGTTCCCCATAGCACTCATCCCACACACATGGGCTGCCCACCGGACCCAGGCTCTGGGTTGGCCACTGTGAGAAGCAAGACAAACAGGAAAGGGTCTCAGTCCTCAAGGAGTCACAGCCCAGAGGGAGATCACACCCCAGAAGGAGATCACACCCCAGAAGTTTTACTGGAGAGCAGAGTAACCCGAGGGAGGAAGGAAGTGATTAGCTCTGCTTGATGAATTGCAGAGGGAGAGGCTTGAGATGAATAAGGCAGTGCCCTGGTGCGCCAGGGGCTGGACAGGGACTGCTGGCTTCCCCACACTGGGACTGTCCTTCTAATCTTTCTTTTATTGTTTTGTTTTTCAGAAAGAGTCTTACTCTGTCACCCAAGCTGGAGTGCAGCGGTGCAATCAGAGGTCACTGTAGTCTCAACCTCCTGGGCGCAAGCAATCCTCCCACTTCAGCCTCCTGAGTAGCTGGGACTACAGGTGTGCACCACCATGTCTAGCTAATTTTTAAATGTTTTGTGAAGTTAGGGGTCTTGCTATGTTGCCCAGGATGGTCTTGAACTCCTGGCCTCAAGTGATCACCCCCACCACCTCAGCCTCCCAAAGTGTTGGGGTTATAGATGTGAGCCACCACGCCTGCCCCTTTTAACCCTTTTATCCCCAGTTCTTTGCATAATCCCTGCCACATGGGAGGCACACAATCCATACTTGGTGCATGAATGAAGTGAAAGAATGGCAGAATGTTATCCAGGCAACACGAGGATCTGATAGTTCCAGTCCCAATCACAGTTGCAGCTTCCTTACGTGCCTGGGAAACAGCATTTGTGTAATTGTTCTAAGCTGGGGGGGAAGGGAAGTTAATAATCAGTCTTTCTTAGCGAAGGATGAAAGGTGACACTCTCTAGATGAGAGTTCATTGAAGGAAGATACTGCATCTCACTTTTCTTTGTCTCTCCAACAATGGACATTGAATACCGAGCAGGTACAACCAGGGGTCAGTTTCTGTCTGTGGGTGTAGAATGGATGGGTGATGGGAGGGTGGATGGGTTTGTGTGTAAACAGGTGGATGGATGGAAGGATGGGGTGGAGGGTGGATGGGTAGATGGGTGGGTGGATGAACAGGTGGATGGATGGAAGGATGGGGTGGAGGGTGGAAGCGTAGATGAGTGGGTGGGTGAACAGGTGGATGGATGGAAGGATGGGGTGGAGGGTGGATGGCTAGATGGGTGGATGGATAGGTGAATAGGTGGATGGATGGAAGGATGGGGTGGAGGGTGGAAGGGTAGATGGGTTGGTGGGTGGGTGAACAGGTGGATGGGTGGAAGGATGGGGTGGAGGGTGGATGGGTAGATGGGTGGATGGATAGGTGAATAGGTGGATGGATGGAAGGATAGGGTGGAGGGTGGAAGGGTAGATGGTTGGTGGGTGGGTGAACAGGTGGATGGATGGAAGGATGGGGTGGAGGGTGGATGGCTAGATGGGTGGGTGCGTGGGTGAACAGGTGGATGGATGGAAGGATGGGGTGGTGGGTGGATGGGTAGATGGGTGGGTGAATGGGTGAATAGATGGATGGATGGAAGGATGAAGTGGTGGGTGGATGGATAGATAGGTAGGTGGACGAACAGGTGGATGGATGGAAGGATGGGATGGTGGGTGGATAGGTAGATGGGTGGGTGGGTGGATGAACCAGTGGATGGATGGAAGGATGAAGTGGTGGGTGGATGGGTAGATGGGTGAGTGGATGAACAGGTGGATGGGTGGGTGAAGGGGAGATTGCACAGATTTGAAGCAAATGAACCAAATGCTCAGCCCCCCTCACCCACAGACCTGCTCAGTAATTGCATGAATCAGAAGCTGCCCAGAGCGAAGCAAAAGTCACCCTTCCAAGATGTAAACTAACTTGAATTGGTGCAAATTTGGAATAAAGCAAGCCTGTTTAATTTGAGTAACAGGCTACAGGAAACAAGTCAAGCAGAGGAAAGCAGTGAGAAGTTGGGGAACACAGCCAAAGCATCCCTGGTGGGAGGGAAAATGCTGGATAATGAGTAAAGGGAAGAGGGAAGAAGGGGCTCCTGCTGGCAAAGCCCCAGGAGAAATGAGGGCTGTCCCCGCTCAGACTCCCACACTGGTGAGCGATTTCACCACAATGGGAAGAATATGGACTTAATTTGTACTTAAATTCAGTGAAATAGACACACAGAAGAAAAGGGGAAGTGAAAACAAGTCACTGAGAAACCGAGGGAGAAGAGAGAGAAGAGGAAAGATTATAGAAAAGAGATGGTCACAGAAGGGGCTTGGGTCTGTGATGTTGTTGACAACACCCATACCTTCCATTTAAAGGCTTCCATTTGAAGGCGGAGGCTCCCCTGCACCCACTCATCCACCTGTTCACCCACCCACCCATCTACACATCCACCCACCACTCCATCCTTCCATCCATCTGCCTGTCCACATACAAACCCATCCACCCTCCCGTCACCCATCCATCCTGCACCCACAGACAGGAAATGACCCCTGGTTGTATCTGCTCGGTGTCCAATGCCCATTGTTGGAGCGACAAGGAGAAGGCAGGATGGAGTGGGGAAAGAGGCTCGGTGACAAGGGGCTCTCCCCCAACCCTGACTCCAGCCTGGTCCCCAGGAGCTGTGAGCATGGATGGGTCCCTCCTTGAGGCTGAAGTCTGGCCCCTGATTCTTCCTGAGTGGATGAGTCATTGACCACCGGCCATTCTTCCCTCCTTCTCCAGCTCATCCTACTGTCACCCAGGAGAAGAGGCTGCTCCCCTGCAGCTAAGACCGCTCCCCAGGGATGGGGGCACTTGTGAGCCTTGGGCACCAACACGGCAACTGAGAAACTGGTGTTAACCCAGTGTTAACACTCCAAGCAAGAGTTTTTAAAGGCGGGGTACATTTCAGGAAAGCAGAAGTTATAGGCGAAATCATAAACCAATACCTGGAGGTTATACCTTAGTTTGGCCCAAAAAGCCAGGATATCTTGAAGCAAGGCTTACAAGCCATAGGTGGGTTCAGAGATTCTTTGATTTGCAATTGGTTAAGGAAGCAAAGCTTTGTCTAAAAACTTGGGGTCAGCAGGAAGGAACGTTAAGGTCTGGCCTATGGGAGTGAATTTCTCTCCAGGACCCTCAGGAAGAAATTTAGAGCAAAGAACAGCGATCAGAGTTCAGTCTTCAGTTCCTCCTTATCAGAGGCCTACCTGCCAGCAGATGGCATTTTCCATTTGGTGGGTGACAGGGTTTGGATTTCTGTCCCCACCCAAATCTCATATAGGACTGTAATCTCCAGTGTTGGAGGAGGGGCCTGGTGGGAGGTGACTGGACCGTGGGGGTGGATATCCCCCTTGCTGTCCTCATGATAGTGAGTCAGTTATCACAAGATCCGGTTCTTTAAAAATGTGTAGCACCTCGCCCTGTTCTCTCTTCCTTCCTTCTCCAGCCTTGGAAGACAGGACTCCTCCCTCTTCACCTTCCACCATGATTGTAAGTTTCCTGAGGCCTTCCCAGCCAGGCTTCCTATAATGCCTGAGGAACCCTTAGCCAATTAAACCACTTTTCTTTACAAATTACCCAGTCTCAGGCAGTTTTTTGTAGCAGTGCAAGAACGGACTAATACAGTGGGGTCTAGGTTTTTGAAAAACAACTCAGGGGCGTGTGTTAAAACACTTGGTTTTCTGGGCAACCACACATCTCGCGGCTCTCACCTCCTTGGCTACTGTTTAAAGTGACTGTTGCTTTCCTGCTTACCGGCTGCTCATTTGCTTCTCCAGATCAGCAAGGTGCCTGGAACTCTCCTTGAAGAAACTCAAGATTTTTCTTTATTTCCATGTGTGGGGGAAACCAGCAGGCCTCTAAGAGGGCTCCCCGCTCTGTCTCAGGCACAGACAGTATCTAGTGATCACAGAAAGATTTCATCTTAAATCCTTTTTAGGGTAAAAGGAGGGAGTGAGGGGATCCCTAGGGAGGTGAGGTGACAGAAGGGATCAGAGCAGACATCCAGAGTCTCTATGAGAAATTGAGCCATCAGGGCCGCGCCTGGGAGGGGCTGGGCTGGAGATGCCTGTGTGAATTCGGAGAGAGAGAATTCCAAAGAGGAGGAGTGAGACAGGGTCATCCCACTCAGCTTCTCTTTCTTGGCCCTGGCTCGGTAGCAGGACCAGTCTCAACAGGCAAAAGTATGGCCAAACTTGGCAACCAATGAGTTCAGTTCCCGCTCACTCAGCCCAGCCTACAGAGGGGTCTGTCCTTTAATGGCTGTAAGGGGTCGGGGGGAAGATAAGGGGAAGGATTCTAGCAATTCTTCAAGTCTGCACCAAGATGGGAATGCCCACGGAGGAAGCAGAAAGGAAATTGCTCAGTTGATCTATTTATCACAGTAGCTGGACCAGAGGATTGCGGAAAGACACCAAGACCAACAAAATGAGAGCAGGTGAAGGTTGTTTATTCAGAGCTCGCTCTAGCCAGGGAGTCAGTCCTTTTCGGCAGAGACTCAAAAACGGGCAGCACAGTAGGAAAGCTTTGTAGTGGAAAATGGGAAGGCTTCAGGGATGCCCGAAGTGGAAGCTGCTGGCCTGGGAGGCTGCAAGTGGCTCACTGGAGAGGGCATCCTATGCAATTGACTGGGGGACATATTTGGCTTTGTCTGGGTGGTCCTAAGTTGGAAGCAGGGACAAAAATGAGGAAGCCATCAGTTATCAATTAAGTCCTGGACGTGGGGCTGATTGCTAGTTATTACTAGGTCTCCTGGGCAGGTTGCTGCAAACTGGGGGGCAGATTCTATTTTCATGTCTGATGCAGCCCAGATTCAAGGAGTTAGACAGGCCACACCATGTGATGTCAGGGGCAGCAGCGTCACTCTGCAAGGGCATGGGGCTGGAAAGCAGAATTCCCTGGGGGTCAGAACATCCCATGGTGGCTCAGATTAGGATTCTACTCTAAGTAGGAAGAGGAGGGTGGATACTGAAGGGATTCATTTATTCGGAAGCAAGAAATCCCAAAAAATAAAAGCAGGCGGACATTCCTGGGCTTGGCCACTTATCACCAGATTTAGGTCCCGTTTATTAGTCACTTTGTAGTCATGCTAGGGCAATTTTTCACTTGAAATTATGTACTTTTCTAACCCATCATGAAGTTCTTATCAGGCTGAATTCAACACAAGCTTCTCATTTGAAGACACCCAGGTGAACTCTGAGCCCACGGGAATTTAACTGCCCTGCAAGGATGGTCAGCTATAGGAACGGAGGCTGCAAGGACAGTTGATTAGAGGCGCAGAGCTCTCTCCCTTCCTAGGGCAATTCAGGATTTCTGGAGATATGGAGGACTTTTTCAATATAAGGAAACAGAAATTCTTAGCAGATTTTATTTAATTCAGGAGAGGAAATAGCAAAGAACTGTCTAGAAGTGACGGTGTATTGTGTCATCCCCACAGACACAAAGGGCCATTGTCTCATCAGCCACCTTTCGAGGCCATCTCACTGCACTTTGAGAGAAATTGAAACTCCTCACTCTGGCTTACAAAGCACTCATGACCAAGCCCTGCCCACTCTCCCAGCCTTCCCTGCCCTCCCCTCCACCTGGAGGGCTTCTGTCCCTGCTTCAGTCAGGTGTCACCTCCTTTTGGGACCCTTCCTTCACCTCCCTAAGGAGTAAGCCCTCTCTTCTCCTACACATCTGGAAGAAGCGTCCCTCTAAGCCATGATTTTCTTATATTTCAGTGAACATCATGAAATTATTATTTTTTGGCTGGGCACAGTGACTCACACCTGTGATCCCAGCACTTCAGGAGGCCAAGGCGGGTGGATCACCTAAGGTCAGGAGTTCAAGACCAGCCTGGCCAACATGGTGAAATCCTCTCTCTACCAAAAATACAAAAATTAGCCAGGCGTGGTGGCGGGCGCCTCTCACACTTTGCAGGCACAGTAAACATGACCCTGGCCGGAACATACATCCTCTCTAATCCTCACACCAGTCCCTGGTAATTTATCTCAATTTCACTTATGAGGAAACCGAGGCTAAGATAGATCATACCAGTTGCCTGACGTCATACAGCTGAAAGGAATGGAGCTAGGAGTTAATCCCAACTCTGTCTGGCTCAAAAGCTTTTCTCTTTTACTGTCCTGATGGCCTCAGAGGACTGGCCGCAGAGCAGGCATGGGGAGAGGGTGGCTGTTATTTAACTGTTACAATATTAGGTTAAAGCATATGAAATTGATGACATGTTTTTAGACAAAAATGATTATTTTTTTATTTATTTTAATATATATATTTTTATTGCATTTTAGGTTTGGGGGTACATGTGAAGAACATGCAAGATTGTTGCATAGGTACACACATGGCAGTGTGATTTGCTGCCTTCCTCCCCATCACCTATATCTGGCATTTCTCCCCATGCTGTCTCTCCCCAACTCCCCACCCCCCTGCTGTCCCTACCCTTTTTCCCCCCGACGGACCCCAGTGTGAGATGCTCCCCTCCCTGTGTCCACGTGTTCTCATTGTTCAACACCCGCCTATGAGTGAGAATATGTGGTGTTTGATTTTCTGTTCTTGTGTCAGTTTGCTGAGAATGATGGTTTCCAGGTTCATCCATGTCCCTACAAAGGACACGAACTCATCGTTTTTGATGGCTGCATAATATTCCATGGTGTATATGTGCCACATTTTCCCTGTCCAGTCTATCATCGATGGGCAT
>PVKV010033270.1:0-18890 GCA_004027835.1 Alouatta palliata
AAAAAAAAAAGAAAAGAAAACACAAAAGCTCAAGCAACTCCCAGTGCGCCCTATCAAATGTGTGTTTCAAGGGAGCAAGCCCCACCGAATTAATGGCGATTACACCCAAAGGGTAACAAGCAGCATTCATGGGTGGCTCTTACATTAAGTCAAATGAAAATATTAAAGGACCTGTAATTTTCCCTTTATTGCTCTCAGTTCCATCACAGGAGCTCACTGCCTCTATAAAAATAGCAAGTGTTAATTTGCTGCATTACCTGATAGCTTTGCTTTGCAAAGAAGAATGCTGCGTTAGGTCCTGCTTTGACTCACCTTCATTCCTTCATCAACAAACATATATGGGTCACCTGCTGAAGTGCTGCACACTATTCTGGGATCTGGAGATAATGTAGTGAACACACAGTCAAAAATCTCCACCCAGAGCGTGCATTCGACTGGGTAGAGAAATAATAAGACAAGTAAATAAAACACATAGTGCATGAGATGATAGTAAGGCTCAGGGTATAAGAAGGAAGCTAAACAGGAGAGAAAAGGAGCAGGCAAAGCTGGCTGTAGTGTGGTGGGAAATGAGGTCAAATACGGAACAAGCAGCCAGGTAATGAGGACCTGTGGGGCATGGCGAGAGCATTGGTTTTACTCGCATGACATGGAGCGCCATCCAGGGCTTTGAAAGAAGGCCTGACAAGCTCCGGCCTTAGTATGCCGGTGGTCATGTGGAGTAAGGCTGCAGGGGTCATGGGAAGAAGCAAGAAGCCAAGCTGTGAGACCAGTTCCAGAACCAGGTGAGAGACGATGGTGGGCTAAGTCAGAGCGGTGAGGAGTGATCAAATTCCACTATGTCCTGAAAGTAGAGCTGCCATGATTTATTTATGGGATGGATGTGGGGCAAGAAAGGAAGGAGTCTAGGGTGACAAGGTTCCTGCGAGGTCCATATACAAGATACATGAATGATCCCAGTGAATTCCAAGTAACTTCTGCTGATGTCCTGAAGATACTTCCCCAAAACACGCCCTCTCCTCTTAACCCTGGATACCAGCTGTTTGGAGGACAGCATCTTACACTGACTGCTTCCCCACCTGGTATCAGACATTGTGCAAGGTGCTTTGATTTCATGTCATCTACTAACAACTTGTGAGGTGGTTGTTATTGTCCTATTTTATGGTTAAGAAACCTGAGACTTAGTAGAGGTAGCTGATCTTCTAAGGCTTCATCTGGGGAAGAGGGAGTACATTTGGATAGGGTGGCATCTCTTCCACTCCAATGGTTTGCTGTCAAGAGGGAAAGCCAAGCCAGTATTGCCACATTTTCATATTTCTCTAAAGAAATATGAAATCAAGGCTACTATGTGGATTCTCCTGATATTTAAATATGTAGTTTAAAAAAACTAACACTCGTTTTTGGGTCAAACAAATCTGCATGTGAAATTTCCCCTAACGGAAGCCCGACCTAGCAAGATAAAGACATCAGTGCTGCTTATTCTAAATTATTTCTAAATTTTTTAAGCAATATTTTTTCAAATGATAATCTTAGGTGTTACAAAGGCAATCAAACCCTTTAAAGAAATCTAAGGCAGGGATTAGATGGAAGTAAATTAAAAAGGAGCAATAATTTTAAAACAGATTCCTAGGCCATTGTTGTGGTATACATTACATGCAAAATGTACCAGAAAGAACACAGACAGCCTTTGCCCTCCATGAGGGGAACTTGCCAGAGGAAAGCAGGCACAGGAATCTGCTAACGGCCAGGGCTCTGAGCTCCATGACCATGGAGAGACAGAGGGGAGTTGCACCCTGTTGCCCCTGTGACACACGACTCTGCCCCACTCCTGCTTTGGGAACAGAAGCAAACTGCTCCCCAGAGATTCACTCCTGTGTGTCTTCCCTTCCTCTCCTCCACACTTCACAGCTCCCCATTTCCCTCAGCAGGAGGCAGCGTTAGGGGGACAGGTACATGGGGTGGTGCTGTGCAGGTGGGAGGTGCTGGGAAGACCAAGGCCATGCTGAAATTAGGCTGTATGAAAATATGGTGTCTGCAGTCTGGGCTGGAGGACTCTGCAGCCAGTAGGATAGTCACTGCCATGTTTCTCTCATAGATAAAGGGTATCAGAATGGCCAGTGAAGCCCAAATACAGAGTAGAGGCTATGAAAAAGTTCAAGAATCCTCCCAAAGGAGTTTAGGACAAACATCAATCAGGGTGTCCAGAAAAGTCCAACTTTATTTATTTCATTTTTAATTTTAGATTCAAGGGTTACATGTACAAGTATGTTACAGGGATATATTGCATGATGCTAAGATTTGGGATATGACTGGACCCATCACCCAAGTAGTGACACAGTATCCATTTAGTAGTTCTTCACCCCATGCTCTTCCCCCCACCTCTAGTAGTCCCCAGGGTCTACTGTTCCCATCTTCATGCCAATGTGTATTCAGTGCTTGGCTCCCACTTATATGTGAGAACATACAGTATTTGGTTTTCTGTTCTTGCATTAATTCCCTTAGGGTAATGGCCTCCAGCTGCATCTATACTGCTGCAAATGACATTATTTCATTCTCTTCTGTACCTGCATAGTATTCCATAGTATATCTGTACCACGTTTTCTTCATCCAATCAACCATCAATAGACACCTGGATTGATTCTATGTCTTTACCATTGTGAATAGTGCTGTGATAAACATATCGGTGGATGTGTCTTTTTGGTAGGATGATTTATTTTCATTGGGGTATATATGCAGTAATAGGATTGCTTGGTCAAATGGTAGCTCTGTTTAATTTCTTTGAGAAATCTCCAAACTGAGAAAAGTCCAATTTTAGGTTGGATGTGAGCAAGTGTGAGAGAACAGCTACTGCATGCAAGGTTTGAAAATTTTCAGGATGCAGGAGGCATTACTTGCCCTGTGAGAGAGAAGGAGTAAGTCTGTGGAGGAGTAGACCTTGCTTACAAGCAACCAGTTTCTAGGAGCCAACAGTGGGGCCGCCTCCAGCCTCTTATTTCCAGCCCGGGCACACACAGGATTGGCTCTTCAGACACAACTCAAGAGCCCAGGGAATTGTTAGACCTATCAGGCAAGAAATACAGGCAGTAGAGTGTAACAATTCTGTATGTTGAGACACTACGGAGAGGTGGGAGGACAGAGAGAGCACACACTGGATTATTCACACCCAAATCTCAAACTGGGACCCTACATTATAAACATGCCCCAAACTGCGCTTTCGTGTTGTAATTTTATAATTTCATGTTTGCCTGATGCAGTCAAACATGATCAAACAAAAATGAAACTGGTGATGGGAAGGGAAAGATGAGAAAGGGTGGGATTCTGAGCCTCTTCCTCTACATTTATTTTCTCAAATCAGAAATCTAAAACTGTGCTTTACCATACCTCCTGCCCACTCCCACATGCCAAATCCCACCAATTCTGCCTCCCAGCAGGCCGTTGATCCCATCACCTTCCAGCCACTGCCAGCACCCCGAGGTAGATGGCCTTTCTGGCCTATGCATTTATCCCTGTTTTCAATCCCACTCACCCCTCCAGCCCATTCTCTACACCAGTGTCCAGATGACCTCTCAAACACAGGCATCTGATCCTACTTCTCTCTGGCTTCAACAGCTACCCACTGAGAACAAAGTCCCCTGCTGCCTGGCCCCTAGCAACAATGCAACAAATAGTCATTGAATAAGTGAACATTTTTATTTTACATCATTTCCATGTATGCTACTCCATTTTGAGTCAGGATAAACCTCCAAGCTGAATATAAAAAAGCACAGTTCTTGTCAATCATTAAACTAAAAAGGCAGAAACAAACAACATCCATTTCATCCTATGATTTTGATACAATAAATAAAATTTACAGATTCATAGTCATCCATTTTGATTATGACATTTTAATTCATGGAACTCATGCAGATTTGTACATATGATTGTATGGAAATACTTCCATTTTACAGGAATTCATCATCATGAAAGTTGTATTATGTTAAATAATTGCCCTCTATTGAATACTTGCCCCATAAGAGGAACAGGAAAAGGGTTATAATGAATCACTAACTTCAGCAGATCATGTATGTGACCTTGATGCCTCTGAATCAGCTCTGCAACTAGGACTTCAAGGTAAAACACATATGTTATACAGTCAATTATGAATATCGTAATTCAAGAGATATGCTCTGAGGTAATTCAGTGTCTAGGATTTTTTAAGCAGGATTAAATACTGTATACATTCCCCATACTGAGGTGAATTATCTTTTTATTTTTTTTCCACAATGAAAATAGATTTTTATCAACTCTCACAAGCAGAGGCAAAAATTACTCCTACCAAATACCAATGATACTCACAGGATACAACATAATTGTCTGATAGGCTTAGCCAGTCTTAAAATACCCCACCCACCAAAACTCAATAGAACACAATGATACCATAGGCTGAGATATCTTTCAATTTGAAAATATCTTTATCTTTCCATCTTGTTTATGGTAACTGGTATTCTTGTTTTGTGTTTTTATGGAGTGGAATCTGGCAATCTTTTCAGGTGTAGTATCTGCCCTGGCACCTGGCTCAGAAAGATTTTCTTTTCTTCAGTCCCTGCATGTGCTCGCTCTTATACTCTGAGAACACTTATTTTGTCTTCCTCACATTAATCTTCATGTTAGCTATGAATTTATTTTTGTATAGAATATATAGAATAAGGCTGGTGTCATTTTTTCTTCAAATGATGAGTTGTTGGCCCAAATAGATTTGTTAAATGATTCTTACGTACCTTTGACTTTATGTTTTAACTTTCCATAATTTTCCTCTGATTTTTCTATTTATGTTTGTAATATTTTAATATCCAACAAGATAAGGTCAACTACCTTTTAGTGAAAGGAAGTTGTTTAAGTTAGTCTGTTTAAGTCATTACTTGTGTTTGCAATGCTTTTGTTTTTGTTTTGTTTTGAGACAGAGTCTTGCAAGCTCTGTCCCCGGGGCTGGAGTGCAGTGGCATGATCTTAGCTCACTGCAACCTCTGCCTCCCAGGTTCAACCGATTCTCTTGCCTCGGCCTCCCAAGTAGCTGGAATTACAAGCACACGCTACCATCCCCGGCTAATTTTTTGTATTTTTAGTAGAGACAGGGTTTCACTGTGTTGGCCAGGCTAGTCTGAAACTCCTGACCTCGTGATCCACCCACCTCGACCTCCCAAGGGCTGGGATTACAAGCATGATGCAATGTTTTAATATCTGACAACACAAGGTCTACTTCCTTTCACCAAAATTTTCCAGTTTATAGTTTGTATTTTACAGTTTTATCAGCCTGTTTCTAATTCCTTATTTTCTTGATTGTATTCCAGCTTCTGTTCTTGATTTGTCATCTTAGAGTTATGTTTATTTTCTTAGCCTTTCAAAGAACTAATTCTACTTTAACTTATTAATTTTTTGGTATTATTTATTGTCTCATTCCTCTATTTCTGCTTTTAACCTTCATATTCCTTTCTCCTCCTATACTTAGATTGGATTTTCCTGGCTTCTTGAGTAGATGCTCATTTTCTTTATCTTTTCCTGTGTAACATAAAAGCATTTAAAGCAACTGCTTTTTCCCCTGAATACAGTTTTACATGTCTCCATGACTTTAGTGTGTAATGTGCTCATTGTCATTAATTTCTATATAGTGTCTAAATGTAGTTTTGATTTCCTCTCTTTGACTTGAATTACTTAACATAAATCTTTCTAATTTTTCAAGTAGTTAAATTGTGATAAGACTTTTAAATTATTTTAGAATTCTTTGAGTTGTGGAGAGAATGTGGTCTATGTGATTTCTGCTTTTAGCGATATAGTGAGATGAACTTCATTGTTTCTATACACTGTCGACCCTTGAACAACACAGGTTTCAACTGCACTGGTCCACGGACTTTCTTCCACCTCTGCCACCCGCAGAACAGTAAGACCAACCCATCTTCTTCCTTATCCTACTCAGCCTACTCAGTGTGAAGATGATGAGGATGAAGACCTTTATGATGATCTACTTCCACTTAATGAATAGTAAATATATTTTCCTTATGTTACTTAATAACATTTTCTTTTCACTAGCTTACTTTATCGTAAGAATGCAATACATAATACACATTACATACAAAATATGTGCTAATCAACTGTTTGTGCTATTGTTAAGGTTTCCAGTTAATAGTAGGCTCTTAGTAATTGAGTTTTTCGGGAGTAAAAAGTTACACGTGGATTTTTGCCTGCATTGTGGAGTTGGGACCCTAACCCCTACATTTTTAAAGGGTCAACTGTAAATACATATCTACATATTACATCTATATAAATCGATATGTTCTTATAGATAAAATTATGTATTTGGTCTGTAGCATACACTTGTATTAATATTTTATCAGTAATATTAAATAAATTTGAAATATTTT
Source organism: Alouatta palliata (assembly GCA_004027835.1). NCBI lineage: Eukaryota > Metazoa > Chordata > Mammalia > Primates > Atelidae > Alouatta > Alouatta palliata. The sequence continues at coordinate 6,393 of PVKV010033270.1, forward strand.
AAATATTTAAGCATTATAAATATCATTTTAATAGTAAAATAATAAACAGATTTAATATAAATGAATTAACAAAACTCCTACTTTCCAATAGTATTTATTCCAACAGTCCACTGTTACAAATCTCCTCAAACAGAGCACTGTGATAAAAAATACCCTTGTTTCCTTTTTTTTTTTTTTATAATACATTCCTAAGAGTGGAATCACTGAATCAAAAGTTGTAAGCATCTTTAAGGATCACTCCCAACCAACAATTTGAGAGAATGGCCTTTGGATTCAGCCCTTACCAAGAGGTAATGAGGTTTTTTTTAAATACATTTTTATCTCTGATAGTTTAACAAAATAAAAGATAAAAGCCCAATTTAAATGTATTTATTTTATTAGTTAATCTCACCTTTCCCATACCTTTCTAAACTACTTTTATTGCTTCTTTTGGGAACAATCTATGCCAATCATGAGTTTTAACCAGCTTTTTAAATTTTTCCTTGTATCTGTTTATCATGTCACATTCCTATTATATTGCTTTCATTTCATACCTCTTTGAGTTAGGCAGAGATTCCAAGTCAACATTAAAAAATACTATTTAATGGGGGCATCCTCTTCATATTCCTGATTTCTAAATACAATGACTTAAGTGTCAGCATACTCCGATGCTCACTTAAGTTAACATTAATACTGTTACCATGAAAAAGATGGTTTCATTTTTAAATCACGAATGAGTGGTGAACTTTATCATAACTTCCATATATCTATTGAGATTATTACCTACTGATTGGCTACATTTTTATGTTGAACCATAGGAAAATGTCAATCTTTGACCATTTTTTACCTAGAAAATATGGTAATTTTATATTGTTCAACTTAACATATTAAATGTCATGCTAAATATTAAACCATCTTTGCACTGAACAGACAACACATACCTGGTTATGGAGGTCAACTCTTTTAGTGCCCTCTTAAATTCAGTTTGTCAATGTTTCTATATGGGATTTTGTATCTACATTCATGAGTTAGCTTTGGCTGGGTGTTCTTTATTCAATCTTTGTTAAAGGTAATTTGTGTAAGACATTAAGACTGTTATAAAGTGACAGGTACCAACATAAGCATTACCCATGCTGGCAGTGAGCCACAGGTACAGCTTGTTCTTCTGCCAAGCAGGAAACTATACTAAAGACCATTACAAATGATTGCTCATTAGGCCAGTTCACATCTTTTCCTTGAAGCTCATTAGCACGGAGACACCAAACTCTCTTGAGGTCCTTGTTACCCAGTGGCTCTACTCTCCTGCTCCAAAGCAGCCTTTCCCATTGTCAGTGAGCAGTGCCACCTTACCAGCTGTGCCCAGCCAAAACCTGCCCTCTGCAATAGAAATTAAGAGAGAATGTCCAGGCTTCCAAATGCCAAGGCCTCGTCCACAGCCACCATGGCTGGCCCTTCTTCATTATCTGACACTCTTTGGAAGCCCTTGTTCCAAGAAGCAGGCGTCTGACTACACTCCTTTCTCCAGATCTGTTAAAATAGCATCCTATTAAAAGCAACCTCCCTTGGGAGATGAGGCCAAAGACCTCTGTCTTATTTCACACTTAAATTATTTTTTCTCTTTGCTTAATTTAAGTTCCATTTTGTGAAGGGGCCTTTAAGCTCAGACAGCTACTTTTTCATGATCTAGGACACTCAAAGCTGTATTTTAATAATTATATTTATGATATTTGAAAATCCAAACTATGCCTTATTCATCTTGTTCTTTCAAGCCCTCCTAGTATCTACAGCACAGTTCTGCTCAATAAATGCTTTCTGAATTCAAAGTATTAACATAATCATATTTTTCAAAGACAAGGTAATGGAATGGAAAGACTAGGACCTCAGAATGCTACAGATTTGCCTGGAAATCCCAGCTTCACTGTGTGACTTTGTCTAAGTGACTCAAGCTCTCTGAGTGTCTGTTTTTACTTTTGCAATATGGACTAATCAGATTCCTGGCAGCTCTCAAGAAGAAAGCAAACATAATTTATATAAAATTTGAGGACAGCAAGCACTCTCCTCACCTTATCTACTCCCTCATTATAATATCTTATAAAGAACCCCAGAAAACTACAGAAGACCTGTGTATTGCTCAGATCCCAAAAGCAAAACCATAACTACCTGTGGGTATCAATGCAAAACCATTAGCCAATTTTCTATATGGATCTAAATACCCTAAGGAAGGCAGCAAACAAAAGTCCTTCAAGCCCACTGGTCATTTCACACTGTCTATGCCATTAATAATGGAGGATGTTAGGCACAAGCCATCTGAGGACAGCCTGGACACTGTACTGGAAAACAGTGGGCAGCACCACAGACGCCAATAAGGGGGATTAACACCTTGTCCCAAAAACCACAGAAGCCCACCCTGACCACCTGGCTGTCCTCTCTCAGAGCCTCCTCCATCTCAGCTCAGTAGCCCAGCTTTCTAAATTGATTTCTGTGTCTGTTTCCCATAGCTGTCATAACAACTTACCACAAACTTTGTGGCTGGAAACAACACAAACTATTTGTTCTGGAGGCCAGAAATTTGAAATGGGTCTTACCCGGCTGACATCAAGCTGTCAGCAGGGCTGTGCTCTTTCCGAAAGCTCTAGAGGAGCATCCTTCCATTGCCTTTTCTAGTTTCTAAAGGCTGCCCACATTCCTTGGCTCATGGCCCCGCATCACTCTGCCCTCTGCTTCATGGTCACATCTCTTTCTCTGACTCATTTGCCTCCTTCTTGCTTTTATAGCAACCCCTGTGATTACAGTGAGCCCACCCAATTAATCAGAAAAATCTCCCTAGCTCAAGATCCTGAACTGAACTACATCTGGGAAGTCTCTTTTGCCAAGTAAGACAAGATATTTAAAAATTCCAGAAATTAGGATGTAGACATTTTTGAGAGTACATTATTCTGCCTACCACCTACTTTCATCTATGGTATTCCCGCTGAAATTGCATAGCTGGAATCAGGGAATCATAAGGAAACAGACATCCCCAAATTAAGGGACATTCTACAAAATTACTGGTCTATCATCCTGAAAAAGTCAATATCCTGGCCCAATGGAAGGCTGAAAATTGCCTGAGAGAAAAGAAAACTAAAAGGATATGATGTTGTAAAGAACACAACTGGCAACACCTGAATCAGGTCCAGAGAGTTGATAATAGTACCAGACCTATTTCCTAATCGCAAATATCGAACCTATTTTTTGGCAGGTGGATCACCTGAGGTCAGAAGTTTGAGAGCAGCCTAACCAACACGGTGAAACCCTGTCTCTACTAAAAATACAAAAATCAGCTAAGCACGGTGGCATGTGCCTGTAATCCCAGCTACTCAGGAGGCTGAGGCAAGAGAATCGCTTGAACCGGGAGGTGGAGGTCGCAGTGAGCCAAAATTGTACCGCTGCACTCCACCCTGGGTGACAGAATAAGACTCTGTCTCAAAAAAAAAAAAAAAAAAAATGCCAGAATAAAGAGTTAAAATCAAGGCAGAAAATATCACATAAAAATCACATTAAGAAACAAATTTTTATTTCTCAGAATTTCAAAGCAAAGAAAGAGGCTACATGAACCAGCTTTGAAATGCTTTTCTATTGTCTCATCCTCCTTTGGATTCCATTGGTGCCAGATCCTTCCTAGCACCTGAACCATATTTGGTAGTAAGCTAGGTACAAGCTACAGCTATAAATGTACATGCTTACATGGTGGCTTAAAACAGTGGCTGGTTTCTAACGCCCCTAGACTAGGCACATGGAGTTAGATGGAGTGTGCAGAAGAAGGGCCAGGCCTCCACATCTATCTTCCGCAAAGGTTCTGAAACCCTGCATGCCAAGGGCTTGTCAGATCCAGTGTGACAGCTCACTGCTAGACCAAGCATCACAGCTCCAGCCCTCCCTGCTCAGTCTGCTCATTTATGTGACACCTCCCTGAGGCCTCAAAGGATTACTAGGTCCCAGAGTGGACAACGGTACCGATCCAGCTAAAATGCTACCAGTCCAGTCTGTATTCAGACCCTGCTCTCATCCCGGAAGCAAAAGTAAGAAAAGAGATGCAAATTTTTACAAATCTGACAAATATGTGAGTGTGTAATTCATCACACGTGATGTCCTTTCTCTTCAGTGAACACAGGATGGAGCAGAAAGGATTTAGGTTACATGGCAGCAATAATTACAGCAAAAGAATTATATCCTATACTGATTAAGATATTGAGAGAATTTCCAGAATGCTTCAAGAAATAGGCACTCGAGTGTGATGGTGCCTGTCTGGGATGGGATGATGTGGTCATTTATGAAAACCACATCCCGGGGAAGATGAGGGGTCCTCATTCACCTGTGCACTAAGATCTCTGTAAATAAAAGAGGAGAGTTTTGTACTGGCTCCAACAAATTGCACACAGAAACAATGCATAGTAAACAGATCTAGAAAACGAAGAATAATCATACATTCTGCAGGCAAGCAAATTTTGACTATCCAATGATAGCAGGACAGATTGCAACAAGATTGCAACAAGGACAAGGTGGTAAACCCTCCTGTCCCCCAACTCAGAGCCTCTGGAACTACTTCGACAAGCCCAGCATGTCTGTGAACTAGGAGATGCTTGTGTGCTGATGTGGGGTAGAGAAAGGAGATATGCAAGAATGAGGATGAGCACACACTGCCCCAGCCCTGCACAGAGCAGGTGAGGGCATGGGATGAATCTATTGGCCTGAGCTGGGATCCTGGGTCAGCCATGTTTTGCTCACATGAGTAGAATAGATTAGTTCACCCCATGGCGCCTCAGCTTCCCCAATAACTACCTTCCAAGGTTCCTGAGAACTGGAAGAGTCCAGCTCTTATTTTTATTGCCAGGAATCCAGCCTGTTGTAAAAGCTTTACACCAAACGAACTACGTTCCCTCTTCAATCGCCGCTCAGCCTCGGGAGGACTGACTTTGTTATCCAAAGCAAATGACAGCCCATTCAAAGTTCTTTTTTCTCACTCTTTTCTTCTCAGGCTGTGTCTAAGAATAGCATTTTAATTCATTTTTTTTTCCTAATAGTTTTCTTTATTTGGAGGTACAGGGTGATTAGTCAAAACAGACTATCATTTTTATTCCCTCCATCCTTCATAACATTTGGAAATCAGTGAAGATTAATGAAAGATATTTATCACATAAACACAAATTCCTATGGCAGAGATCAAACAATTAGCTTTTCTTCAGTGACGTCTGAAGCCTTTTGGGGTGTTGATCCCATAATAAGCATGGCTACAGAACCAGAAAGGCCTAGACACAGGATAAACTGTTAGGCAGTAAAAAGGCAAAGCCACTCAAAACAGAAAGGGTGGGAGAAGGGGGAAGAGAGAAAGGTGAGGGGACCAGAGGAACATGGGCTAAAGTTTGGGTATTGAGAGACAAGGCTAGGGGAAGAGAGGGGTTTTTAGGGGCTACACTGCCACGACACATGAAATGATGAAAAAGAGATGAGATGCAAAGCATCTCTAGAACATTCTGCTGTATGTTAGTCAATGTACCTCCCCTTTGGGTCCCTTTTTGAGAACCTTCAGCAGAGACTTCTACAACTTTCTAAGGCTTCTGTGGAGGTCACACCTGGTTCTCTATGAAAACGTAAAGTCAGAGTCCGTTTACTATTTCTTTTTATTTTAGAATTTTGATCCAATACTCACTGGGGACTTATAATGTTGTTATTGTTATTATTATTATTATTATTTTGAGATGAAATTTCGCTTTTGTGACCCAAGCTGAAATGCAATGGCACGATCTCAGCTCACTGCAACCTCTGCCTCCTCGGTTCAAGCAATTCTCCTGCCTCAGCCTCCCAAGTATCTGGGATTACAGACGCCAGCCACAATACCCAGCTAATTTTTAAAAATATTTTAAGTAGAGGCAGGTTTCGCCACGTTGGCCAGGCTGGTCTCAAACTCCTGACCCTCAAGTGATCCACCCACCTTGGCCTCCCAAAGTGCTGGGATTACAGGTGTGAGCTACTGCACCTGCCTTTATAATGTTATTTTGAGTGCTTGAAGCCTAAATTTGTAGGAAAGAAAGCCCCTCAGCACAAGTGTATAGCTGTCCCTCATATGCACGACCTCGCTTACTCCTCACAACTGTGTGGTATAGGAAACGCTTATGTCCTTATATTACAAATCAAGAAAAGAGTGCTCAGGGAGATTGTGGAACTCATGCAAGCCTGAACAGTAAATGGGAGAGCTGGAACTCAAACCCAGATCAGTACAAGTCCAGCCCCCATGCTTTGGGCTTTGGGGTTTTTGTTTTGTCTTGTATTGCTTTAAAAAACAATTGTGATGAAATTCAAATAACATTAAATTCACCATTGTAACCCTTTTTAAATGTGTAACTCAGGGGTATTTAGTGCATTCAAACTATTGTGCAACCGTCACCACTGTCTAGCTCCAGAACAATTTCATCGCCCCAAAAAAGGACCCTGCATTCATTAGGCAGTGAGTCCCCTATTCCTCCCTCTCCACAATTCCTGGCAAACACTAATCTGATTTCTGTCTTTATGGATTTGCCACATCATGTGGCCTTTGGTGACCACTCCTTTCACTTAATATGTTTTCTACATTCCTCCTATTGTGGCACGTCTCAGAACATCATTCTCTTTTTTTTTTTTTTTTTTTTTGAGACATGGTCTCAATCTGTCACCCAGGATAGAATGCAGTGGTGCAATCTCAGCTTACCATAGCCTCAAACTCCTAGGCTCAAGTCATCCTCCTGCCTCAGCCTCCCCAGTAGCTGGGCCCATAGGCATACCTGGCTAATTTTTAAAAACTTTTTGTACAGATAGCGTCTCGCTATGTTGCCCAGGCTAGTCTTGAACTCTTGGCCTCAAGCAATCCTCCTGCTTTGGCCTCCCAAAGCACTAGGATTACAGGTATAAGCCACTGTGCCAGGCCAATCATTCCGTTTTAAGGGTAAATAATATTCCACTGTTTGAATTTTCACATTTGATTTATCTTTCCTCAGTGAATGAACAGTTGTGTTGTTTCCACCTTTGACTGTTATAAATAATATGCTGCTGTGACCATTCAAGTCCAAGTTTTTGTTTGAACACTTGTTTTCAATTCGTTTGAGAAATCCTGTGTTTTTCATCATTATAGTGCCCAACTCCTCAAAATGTGACTAATTCCCATGACAACCACCTAGCTTTGAGGTATCCAAGGAGGCTCAGAAAACCATTTGTTAATGGAGATGGTGACTTAAAAATGACACATTCAGAGAAATGCCCTAAATTCTACCAACTGAAAATTTCCCAATTTCAGTACTGATTTCTAAAGGTGCCAAATACTCATAGAAGATATACCCAATACCAAAGCAACTAACCGGTACTTCAAATCACCTCATTTTCTTCATTATGAGTACCCGTTTAACTAAATTTCCAAAGCAGAACATGTAAAATGCTAACACAGTTAAATGTCTATTTGGTTATACATGAATGGTGCATGTCCATTAATGTGTAATGAATTTTGAATGCAAAGGGTAAATATCCTTTATGATTTGTCACACTACCATCAAAGAGGCTCCAGTGCTCAAGAGCAGGAGGGTGACAGGTCCCTTCAGAGACCTTGGGACCCCCAGTGAAGCAAGGCAGAGGGACAGTAGGTGGAGGAAAGGAATTGAGAAAAAGAAACCAAGCGGTTCTGTTTCTACTACTGCAAAATGGTCTAATTAATATCTGCTAAGTCATCGATTTCCATGACCGCCCGATAAAATGAAAGTGCATGGGGTCCAGATGCTATTAGGATGAACACAAGGAATCCTGCACAATGTTCCCAGCAATGGACTTTATTTGAATTGTATAGACCACTGAAAGCACTGAAAATAGGACCTGAGAATTCCAATACCCAGGCCTTTGTGGGATGAATTCCTGATGTTAAACTCCATTTGCAAAACCTTATGAAAATTACTTAAAACACAGACCTTTTTGGCTGGGTACAGTGGCTCACTCACTTTGAGAGGCCGAGGGATTGGATTGCCTGAGGTCAAGAGATCAAGACCAGCCTGGCCAACATGGTAAAACCTTGTCTCTACTAAAAATACAAAAGTTAGATAGGTGTGGTGGTGGGCGCCTGTAGTCCCAGCTACTCAGGAGGCTGAGGCAGGAGAATCACTTGAACCTGGGAGGCGGAGGTTGCAGTGAGCCAAGATGGTGTCAGTCTACTCCAGCCTGGGCAACAGAGTGAGACTCTGTCTCAAAAAAAAAAACAAAAAACACAGAACCTTCTTTTAGTTTCCCCCTTGGAGAAAAGGCTGATAGAAGTCAATTATTTTATTTTTCTTTCTTAAATCTGTCACATTTATTTTACTTCTATTTTTAAATTTTTAAATTTTTTTTCAATTTTAATTTTTAGAAGAGATGAGGTCTCACTGTGTTGTCTAGGCTGGTCTCAAACTCCTAACCTCAAGTGATCTTCCTGCATCAACCTCTCAAAGTGCTGGGATTACAGGCAAGAGCCACCTCGCCTGGCCCTTCAGCGATCTTTTGTGGCTCTTCATAAAACCCCTGTGGTAAGAGCATCCGTGGGTGTTGCTATGTATAAGACACAGCCTGGGTGGGGTACAGATTGTGAGTATCTGAGCATGGCTCCCAGTCAGCTTTCTGGGTGTGGCTTCACAGTCACCATCAGTAGCTCTGACCATCCAGCCCTTTATCTCTCTGTTCCTGGTGTCCTCATGGGCAAAACTGAAGGCAACACACTGTCTCCCAGTGAAGATTAACTTAGATAATAAATAAGTGCCTGGCAAAGGCACCTTTCCTCTCTGCCCCCTTCTTCCACCTTCTTTTCACTGGGGAGCTCCCTGTCTTCCTAACATCCTACTTTGACCCCTCTTTACGTTTCTGGGGTTCTGTAGCACACCTATTTTCCTGGTCAGCTCCCCAAAAACCCTCACACTTGAAAGGAGAAAAGCTAATAGTCTTGCCTTTGTTGTGTATCTCCCCAATCCTCCAATATATTGATGCCAATAATTGTCACTACAGACACAAATAATCAATACTGACATCAAACAGGAGAAAAAAAGCTGAGGGCTGCATGCAGAGGTAAGTGATGGTGGAAGGTCTGGTCCCCAGACGCTGTCATCTGTGGCGTGACTCGTTGTTTTAACCCACATGTGCAGCCCACATCAGCAATTGAAATCATGCAATGACCATGTTCTTCAAGCTGTCCATTTCCCTTCGGCAAACCCACATTAGGAATATTCCTATGAAAGACCTGGGGCAAAGGAGATATGAGTGTTCTGAGCAACACGATGGGCAGTTTAAATAAACTCGTATCTTTTTGTTGCTATACAAATGTGCTTTACATAGTCAATGATAAATCATCATGAGGCAAAGAGCGACATTTTAAGCCAAAGCAAAGCTTTGGTAAAACCCAGTGGGCTCCTGGCCCCAATCCCGTTTGCTGGAAAGGTGAGATGGCTGTGAGAAGACGGTGATCATTAGATCACAAGGTGCAGGGAGGGGCCGGCTGCTGAAATCAGCTCTCTGCTTTCAGGCTTGACTCAGATAAATAAGAACTATTTTCAGAGCCAGCTAATAGTCTCAAAGTCAGCACAAGCAGGAATATGGACACAGCACACAGGAGGGCAGGAGCAGAGCTGGTTTTGGATAAACATGGGCTCTCTTCTTCGATGGAGGTTTCCTTTTATTTCTGTTTAACTTGGGTGCCAATAAAGGCCCTCGAAGCCAACCTGAAAGGCATCTGCTAAGCCTCCTCCCATGCTTGATTACACCTAGAAATCCTCCTGCCCAAACTCAGCCACAGCGACCACTGGCTCGAAGCACTTTAGACATTTTGTCAGAAACTGCTGGCACACTGTAGACAGCCTGAGGGCACCCCAAGAATTCCACAAGGGCAGTCAGTGAAGAATTGGGTTCAAACAATGGTCCATCCTTATTACACCCACTAAAAACCACATTCTCCAAGTGGACAAACCACAAAGTGCTAAGCAAAAAGATACGGGTCTAAGGCTATCTTCTGCATGACATACATTTTGAAAATCTCTCTCTTTTTTAACAAAATTGAGGCCATATTGCATAAAGTGTATACATACATTTAAAGAGTGGTTACCCCTGGGTTATAGATTTTAGGTGCTTTTGTCAATGCATATGCATTACATTCACAATTGTAAAGTATCTATTTCTAAAAATGGAAATTTAGTTACAGATCACACAGAAAGTACTCAATAATCATTAATTCATCCATTCCATAAGCATTTTTCAAAAGCTTACTCTGTTCAAAAATCAGTAAAAGGGGGAAAGAGTATAATCTAAAAGAAACTCAGTGGCTTACAGAAAAGACAAATACACAGAGGGGTACATACAAATAAAATGCCAATTTTGTTGATATTTTATTCTAAGAAAAATATGAAACACTAGACTTGTATTATTTTAAAATAGAACCTACCACATTTTGAGAACTTACTATATCCCAAGCACTATGCTACACTTTTACTTGCACATGTTTTGAGAACTTACTATATCCCAAGCATTATGCTACACTTTTACTTGCACTATCTACTAATCTTTCAGTGTTTTACAAATCCTTAAGTGTTTTACAAATGTTACAAATTAGGAAAGTGAAGTTTAGGGAGGCTCCATTGCCAAATAACAAGTGATTGGAAGAGACACATTTTAAACATGGGTCTATCCATCTTAACTTGCCTAATAAATAAATAAAAAGGAATGCAATACATTCACTAATAGACAAAAAAAACATTTAATTTCAACTTATGAGCTCATAGAGACAAGAGTCAAGGAGTATAAGGACAGAGCAGCAGAATGAAAGAACAGAAAGGAAGAAAACCAGAAAAGTGAATGGTACCCAGACAAATCAAATATCAAGTTTAATGATCCAGCAATCCAATTCTGGGTATTTATCCAAAAGAACTGAAAACAGGATCTTGAAAAGCTATTAGCATTCCTATACTCACTGTGGCATTATTCACAATAGACAAGAGGTGCAAACAAACCAGACATCCATCAGTAGACAAATGTATAAAGAAAATGTGATAATACGTACAATGGAATGTGATTCAGCCTTTAAAAAAAAAAAAGGAAATTGAGCAATATGCAAGAACATGGATGAACCTTGAAATTAAGCTAAGCAAAAGAATCTCATCACAGAAAGACAAATACAGCATGAGACTCCATTCATATGAAGTGTTGAAAACAGCCAAATTCATAGACTCAAAGAGTAGCGTGATGGCTGCCAAGAGACACAGGGGGAAATGGGGAGTTGCTAATCAATGAGCAGAAAGTTTCAGGTTAGCAAGATGAATAAGTTCCAGAGATCTGCTGTACAACACTGTACCCTATAGTTAAAAACACTATATTGTATACTTAAGAATTTGTTAAGAAGGCAAATCTCATGTTAAATATTCTCACCACAATAATTTTTTTGCAGAAGGTAAACATCTATCTGGACAGTGAGATCATATTTGTTCTCCAAGTTTGTGAATATACGACTCACCCCTGTATACCATCCTAATTGCTAAACCTTCAGTCTCCATTGTGGAAGGCATAGCCACAGTAGAAAATACCCTTTTGACTTCTGTACCCTGGCTGAAACTATAATTCCACACCTATTATTTGCAGCAGCCCATGAGAAATTAAACCAAGAGTTGAATTCTAGCCACTGGTCACACGTCCTTATACCTAACTTTTCCTGCTTACATTAGCTCATCTTGCCCACAGATGTCTCAAATATTTTTCCTGTGCATAGAACTCTGAAAGTTTCATTCCCTATACCATAAATGTCAGTAATAGGAGCTAATTATTAAAACCTTGATTTTACTGACAAGATAGCTAAATCACAGGAAAAGAGATGAACCTTTGGGTGTCAGTCCCTAAACAGGGTCTGTCTACACAACTTTATAAGTGGGCTAAGTAAACGACCCAGGTCTAAGGACACACCTCTGATTGCTCACTTCTCTTCCAGCTCTAACATTCTAAGTTCAATGAACACTGCTAAGACTGATTTTTGTTTTGTCTTTTTACAACTATCACTGTGAAAAATGCCACTGAAGTTTCACAGGGGGCTTTGGAGCTTAAATAGAGGGCAAGGCTGGTGTCTTTTATATCTTACCCACAGAATAAAGTTTTTTCTTAAAGCCTAAACAGTTTTCTCAAAGGGCCTCAGAAGCATCAATATGGAGAGATGATCCATATGAAAGAAGAGCGAAAGAAAAAATATCTTTCTCTCTTGGTCTTACCTAAAGATGGTTCCTGCAGGAAGAAGAATCAGGGTTTTTCAAAAGATCCAATGGGTCTGTTTCCCCATGGCTGAAAATGAGGGTACCTGAGAGCCAGGAGATGATGTCAAATGGTCTGTCTCCATCTGTGGTTCTGGGACACCTCTTCGGAATAATGGGGTGTGACCAAAGGAAATATGTGTTATATACTAGGTGTTCTCAGTTTAAACAAGGTGCTCCCCATTTGGTTCAAATAGATATGTGGGTTATACATTTCGATCCTCTT
>PVKV010033271.1:0-18886 GCA_004027835.1 Alouatta palliata
GGAAAAGGGGAGGGACAGCAGGGGGTGGGGAGTTGGGGAGGGATAGCATGGGGAGAAATAACAGATACAGGTGATGGGGAGGAAGGCAGCAAATCACACTGCCATGTGTGTACCTATGTAACAATCTTGCATGTTCTTCACATGTACCCCCAAACCTAAAATGCAATAAAAAGTGTATATAAAAAAAAAAAAAAAGAAAAAAAAAAAAACAACATATCTGGGAACCAGAAGGTGGAGGTGGGTGTGGTAGCTATCACTACCCTATTTCATTGAATCTATGACTATCAATTATAAAAATCATCATTATATCATGTTCCATTAAGAAAAAAAAGAGTACAGAAATTAAATTATGAGGTATTACTTTGTCACTTATAAATTTTTTCTCTATTAAGACAACTATTTTTCACTTATTTAGACATAACTTTTTATATCACTCTTGTATACATATAAAATGAAAAGAACATTTTAAAATTTAAGAAATTCCTAAAATGCCTTCATATTCATAGTCTGACTCTTCCAGATCATTTTTTGACTCACAGTTATTATTGTGTTTTTACATAATTATTGTTCTTTATATCAAAATTATTGTTGATACGATATTTCTTGAAGCACTCTACTACCATTTCCTATATTTTCTTCTTCCAACCTGCTGATACTCATTTTCATGTTTGTGCATGCACAGACAATAACAAGCACATTACAAGAATTGCCTGACTGCTGTCATTTAGGAAACATCCTAATTTCGAATATACTAAAATATGAGAAAAAAGTATGTATGTTAGAATTAATGAACTATAATACCATAAGTTACCCATTTGAAAATTTTCTACTTCTTGTTTCTGTAACTTTGGACTCTAACAGCTGAGAAATCTTAACACCTTTGGAAGTACTCATCAAGAAATATGAATTTAGAAGTACACTTCAAGTATGAGAAGTACCCATAACAATTAATCCCTTGAACCAGAAGTTTAGAATGCCATCTGGGTATTCTGGTCACATTTCACTGAAAAAAAAAAAAAAAAAAAACAGTGCTAAAAGGAGAATTACTTCTGTTTGGGAGATTAATCCTGGTTATTACTGAGACATAAATTTGTGTTATAGATGGAAGAAAATTATAGTACTATAAGAAACTTCTTATAATTTGCATATCGAGTGTAAAAACAGAGAAGACTTCAGTAATCCAATATAGGAAACACTACCAAGGTCTCAATGATTCAAGAATGATGGTCTAAACTACTATCCTGAAAAAAAATCCCTTCTACACTTACATGCTGGCAGTGGGAAATTCAAACCAACTTCCAAACAGAACAAGGACTATAGCAGCTGCCCATAAATGCCACCTTGCTATGCTATACGTGTGCCATTGTATGTGTGTATATATAAACACATCGATTTCCTTCTCCCTTTCCTCCAATAATTTTACATAAGGCATGGTCATTATTTTATAATTCAGCACCAGGGCTGCAGAAAGTCAAGGTGATATTATGGCTAAATGATATGAGTGAATATCATCCAGAAATTGACATAGGGACTGATGGATTTTTAGATCTCTCCTTTTGGGTAGAAGTTGAGGGTTTTCATTTATATGAAGGATAGTAGCATTAAGTTAGCTGTAGCATAGTGTAATTGCCACTCTTTGAAAGCATCAGGAGAAGGGTATAAACAGATGATGAACAGCTAAAACAGTGGACCACGCTGGATATAGAAAATTGGTTCATTTAATATTCCTTCCATTCTCCTTCTATAATAGTAGGATGGGCTGGAAAGCTATAAAAAATATTTCCTGGATTCCTTGTTCCTGAAGTTTTGGATAAAAATAAAGTTCTCCCCACTAGATGCTCTTCTATGATATTTGAATATATATTTCTGATGACAATCAGGGTGATGGGAATAAGGTTTCTCAGAAGTATTTCAGTCACTTCCAGCTCCAGCTTCTGAACAATGAAAAAAATCATATCCATATTGTAAGAGAAAGCGATGGCAGAGGCACAGAGACAAACACAGAAAGAAGAAGAAAAATATGTAAATCTAATGACATCATTTGAGGTCCCAGATATTTCAATGCTTAAAGCCTATTTCACCACTTGAACTTTCAAGTTACCTAAAAAAAAATTATTTCATTTTTGTGTCAATCAGTTTGAATAGGGTCTCTGCTTCTTGCAACTGAAAGAAACATATTAAATACATGTTCCAAAAACAAGAGTATTTCTTAGATCTTCTTACTTTTGATATATATGTCAAGTATTTTTTGTATGCAAATTCATCTCTAAGAGCTGCTAAGTAACAACAAAAGTGACTTCCCACCTTCCTCAACTTAAGAAGTAAATATTATTATAAGTGATCCCTAAAATCTGTTTTCAAGCAGAGTCCTAGGTTTTCCTACAATAGTCACTGATTCTGTGTTTCAAAGGTCAGTGTCCTTGGTGGGGATTTGTTGTTTCACTCTTTTCTGCTGTTCTCAGGTCCGCACTGGCAATTTTCCAGGCTTTCTTCTTCACTTTAAGCTTTATATTAGGTAATCAAAGAGAAGGATGGCTGTTTTATATGTTTCCTAGATTTTTTTCTTTTGTCACTCTTATTCCCAGCACCCAGAAATACTATTATTGATATTTTAGAATATTTGCTTCAAGTCCATACTTCTGTCTGTAATGTTAAAATGTATTCATTTTGAATATATATTTGAAATTTAGAAAATTATGAATAATGGGATTTTGGTACAAGATGGCTGACTAGAGACATGAAGTACCTGCCCTCTCCAGAAAGAAGAATCAGAATTATTAATTGATTATCATACCATGAATAGAACATCTAGGAGAGAATACTAGAGTCCAATGGAGAACACATAGGGAAGATTTGAGGCACAGAAGGAAAAGGAAGCAAGTGGCCCGGCTTGGTCAAGATTGGCTTGGGGCCTAGAAGGGCGCAGTATTGCAGGAACAGGTTAAATGACAGAACTTCAGCAGTTCACATCTCTGCCACAGACTGCTGTGAAGTAAACCTCAGTAGAACTCCTCTACCAACAGGAACCCTGAAACTAGCATGGTTGGTGACTTGGAGATTGTGTGAGGGCATTGCAGCAGACAAGGAATTCATGCTGGGTCACTCACTCCCACCTAGACATGAACAGCTGTGTCAAGGTGCCATTTTGGGAGCATGGTCATCACAGGAAGTTTTGCAGCACTAAATGCCTATTATCAAAAAAGTAGAACGATTACAAATTAACATATAACAATATACCTCAAGAAAACAGAAAAGCAAGAACAAATTAAACCCCAAATTAGCTGAAGAAAAGAAACAAGATCAGAGCAGAATTAAATGAAATAGAGACTCTAAAAACAACATAAAGAACCAACAAAAGAAAAGGTTGGTTCTTTGAAAAGATTAACAAAATTGATAAACTGTTAGCTACACTAACCAAGAAAAAAGAAGATGCAAATAAACAAAATCAGAAATGAAAAAGCAGACATTACTACTGATATCACAAAAATACAAAAGATCATCAGAGACTATTACGAAAAACTAAATGCTGACAAACTGGAAAATCTAGAGAAAATGAATAAATTCCTGGAAAAACATAACCTACTAAGATGATATCAGGAAGAAATAGAAAACCTGAACAGTTCAATAACATGTAGAGAGACTGAACCAGTAATAAAAACTCTCTCCACAAAGAAAAGACAAGGACTGGATGGATTTACAGCTGAATTCTACCAAATGTACAGTTATCCTACCAAAGGATAACTAATGCAAATCTTCCTGCGGCTATTCCAAAAGATCAAAGAGAAAGGAATTCTCCCCAACTCATTCTACAGGGTCAGCATCAATCTGATACCAAAACCTGACAAATAACAAAAAAGAAAACTACAGGTCAACATCCCTGCTGCAGAGACACAAAAATCCTCAAAAAAATACTAGCAAACCAAATCCAATAGCACATCAAACAGATAATATGCTATAATCAATTGGAATTCATTCCAGGAATGCAAGAATGGTTCAACATATGCAAATCAATAAATGGGAGGCACCACATCAACAGAAAAGACATTTGAAAAAAAAAAAAAAACAGCCTCAATATCCCTTCATAATAAAACTCAACAAACTAGGCATAGAAGGAACATATCTCAAAATAATAAAGGCCATACTGCCAAACCCACAGCTAACATCATACTAAGTGGGGAAAACTTGAAAATCTTTCCAGTTCTAAGAACTAGAACAAGACCAGGATGCCTACTTTAACTACTATTATTCGACATGGTGCAGGAAGTGCTAGCAAGAGGAAACAGGCAAGAGAAAGAAAGAAAAGGCATCCAGATTAGAGAATAGAAAGCAAAATTGTCCTTCTTTGCCAATGATATGATCTTATACCTAGAAAAATCAAAGACTTCACCAAAAACTCCCAGATTTGGTGGATGAATTCAGTGGAGTCGCAGGAGACAAAATCAACATACAGAAATCAGTAGCATTTCTATACACCAATAACGATCTAGCTGAGAAAGAAATTAAAAAGTCAATCCTATTTACAATAGCTACAACAAGGATACCCATTAATAAATTTATCCAAGTTTCTACATTGAAAATTATAAAACACAAATAAAAGAAATTGAAGATGAAAAAATATTCCATGCTCATGAATTAGAATTAGTACTGTTAAAAATGATCAGACTTCCCAAAACATTCTAAAGACTAAGTGTAATCGATATCAAAATACCAACATAATTCTTCACAGAATTAGAAAAAACAATCCTAAAATTCATATGCAACCTAAAAGAAGCCCAAATATCCAAAGCAACTGCAAAAAGAACGAAACTGAAGGCATCACATTACTTGCTTTCAAAGTATATTAGAAGGCTGTAGTAACTCAAACAGCACAGTATTGGTATGAAAAAAGACACATTATGGAACTGAATAGAGAATCCAGAAAAAAAGCCACATACTTACAGCCAATTAATCTTTGACTAACCAGACAAGAGCATACACTGGGGAAAAGACATTTTCTTCAATAAATGGTCCTGAGAAAACTGAATAGCCACATGCAAAAGAATGAAACTGGACCCCTATCTAATGAAACTGGACCCCTATATATTTCACATAGAAATATCAACTCAAAATGGATTATAGACTTAAACATAAGACAAGAAATTCTAAAAATACTAGAAGAAAACCTAGGAAAAACTCTCCTGGACACTGCTCTAGGTGAAGATTTTTTTTTTTTTTTTTTTTTTTTTTTTTTTGAGACGGAGTTTCACTCTTGTTGCCCAGGCTAGAGTGCAATGGTGCTGTCTCAGCTCACTGCAACATCTGCCTCTTGGGTTCAAGTGATTTTCCTGCCTCAGCCTCCCAAGTAGCTGGGATTACAGGAATGCGCCACTATGCCCGGCTAATTTTGTATTTTCAGTAGAGATGGGGTTTCTCCATGTTGGTCAGGCTAGTCTCGAACTAACCGCCTCAGCCTCCCAAAGTGCTGAGATTATAGGCGTGAGCCACTACAACTACACCCAGTATAGGCGAAGAATTTACAACTAAAACCTCAAAATTACAGGCAACAAAAACACCAATAGACAAATGAAACTTAATTACTAAAAAGCTTCTGCACAGAAAAAGAAATAATCAATAGGGTGAAGAGACAACCTGTTGCATGCAAGAAAATATCTGCAAGCTACTCATCCAAAGGGGACTAATATCCAGAATATACAAGAAACTCAAATAACTTAATAGGAAAAACATAATCCAATTAAAAAGCACATAAATGACATGAGTAGACATTTTGCAAAAGAAGACAGCCAACTGGTTTATGAAAAATCACTAATCATCAGAGATATTCAAATCAAAACCATAACTAGGTATCACCTTACTCCAGTCAGAATGGCTATTATTGGAAGAAAAAAAAAGTAGCAGATACTGGCAAGGATGTGGAGAAAAGGGAATTATACATTTTCATAAGAATGTAAATTAGTACAGCCACCACGGGAAACGGTATGGAAAATTATCAAAAACCTAAAATCAGAACTATCATATGATCTAGCAATCCCCCAAAAGAAAAGAAGCCAGTCTATCAAGAATATCTGCACTCGTGTGTTTATTGCAGCACTATTCACAATAGCAAAGATATGGAATCAACCTAAATGTTCATCACTGTATAAGTGGATAGAGAATATGCGGTATATATGCAAAATGCAATATTGCTTGGCTATTAAAAAGTGAAATCTTGTCATTTGCAGCAATATGGCTAGAACTGAAGGTCATTTTCTAAAAGTGAAATAAGCCAGGCACAAAAAGACAAATATCACACGTTCTCACTTTTATGTGGAAACTAAAATATTTGATCACATGGAGGAAGAGAATGAAAACATAGAGACCAGAGATAGGGGAGGGTGATTGGGACGGAGGCGGGGTGAGGCTGAAAAAAATTAAAAGGTATAAGCATACAGTAAGATAGAAGGAATATATTGAATGTTTGAGAGCAGAGTAGGGTAAGTAAGCAAAAGTATATTGTACTTGGCTGATGGACTCTAAATACCCTGACTTGATCACTATAAATCACATACATTTAACAAAATTCATGTTACTCCACACATTTGGAAAAACAAAAAATGAACACTACAAATAACACTGAAGGCCCTCCTGATTACTACCCACATCCTGATTCTCCCTCTCTGCCCTTAGAAACAACCACTCTTCTGAATTTGCTCATAGCCTTCAAATGTCATTTTTATATTTTTACATAAATGTTTACACAGAAAACATATACTGCTTTATTTTTCTCATTTGCCTGGATGGTATCATGGTCTACATATTTTGCAAATTACTTTTTTCAAAGGTAAACAGTTTACCAGTTTCTTTATTGACGGGCTTCTTGGTTATTTCTCATTTCCAATATCACAAATAATTCAATAATGGACATCATGTTCATGTCTGTTTCTTCCCGTTTCCATTTTGTTTCTCCTAACATGATAGGCCTATAGCCATGATTTCTTCCAGCTATCCTTCTTACAAGTGTTGGCCTACTGTTCCAGGTTACAGTAATGTTTATAAAGTCCCTAGCTATTAACCATTTTAACAGTTTTATTGAGATAATTTATGTACCATAAATTTCACCAGTTTTAAATGTATAATTCAGTGATTTTTAATAAGTTGTGAAATGATTGCCATAATTTAATAATGTATCATTTTCTCATCACTCCAAAAAAGGAGTCTCATTCCTATTTGCAGTCATTTTCTGAGCAAGCACTAATCTACTTTCTGTATCTACAGATTGTCTTTCCTTTCATATAAATGAAATCACACAATGTGTGGTCTTTTGTGTCTCACCTCTTTCACTAGCATGTTTTTGAGGTTTATCTATGTTGTAGCATGTTTCAATACCTTGTTCCTTTTTATTGTTGAATAGTATTGAATTGTATGGATATAACACATTCTATTTATTGACCAATTATTGCCACTGTATGGCTACTAAGAATAATGATACTATGACTATTTAAGTACAAATTATTGTATGGAGTGTTTTTATTCATCTTGGCCATTTTTCTAGAATTGCACATTGCTGGTTATGGCAATTGGATGCTTAACATTTTAAGAAACTGCAAAACTGTTTCCAAAGCAGCTGTACCATTTTATATTTCCATCAGCAATGTCTGAGGGTTCCCATTTCTTTGCATCCTTACCAATATTTGTCTTTTTGTGATACATACTTCCTTTTGAACATGTATAAGTGTTTCTACTCAGAAGATACCTATAAGTGGAATTCCTAGGTCACCGTTTATACCCATTTTCATTTTAACTAATACAACAAAATTGTCTCAGGATTGGCTATCCCAATTTACATTCAACATATTTGTCTTATGTGATACTATGTGACTTGTTCATCTTTGCTAATCTGGTGAGTAAAATAAAAAAGGTATCTCATTTCAAATCACATTTCACTGATCACTAGTGAAACAAAGTATTTTCATGTTAATTGATCATCGAAATTTCATCTTTAGTAATTTATCCATTTATATCCTTTGCTATGTTTTCCATTTCATTTTTGGTCTTCTTATGTCGACTTATAAAATGTTCTTTATTCAGAATATTAATCCTTTGTCAGTTTTATTCTTGGAAAATATTTCCTACCAACCTCCTCAAGGAATTTTGAACACTGTATCTCACAGTTCTCCCATGTAAAAACATTTCTCTGTCACTCAGAGTCTTAGGTTCCTGGAGTCCTGTGCCTAAGAGTTTATCCATCCTAAGAGTACTTTCCACTGGTTTCTTGGGAGCCCTTTCAGACACATACAAATAAGACTACTTGCTACTTGCCTTTCTGGGGAGGACATGTGAATCAGGCTCCCCTTTACGACCTGTCCTAGTCTGGGTTGTTAGTTGTCAAAATGTAAAACAAAAACTGACGCTAGTTAATTTAAGCAGAAAATGAATTTATTAGAGTACATATGGAGTAAATGAGAAGACTGGAAAACCAGATTTAGGCAGGGATCAAATGAGGCAAGACACAGTTAAGAAGTACGGCCGGGTATACTGTCTAACACCTGTAATCCCAGCACTTTGGGAGGCCGAGGCAGGTGGATCACTTATGGTCATGAGTTCAAGACCAGCCTGGCCAACATGGCAAAATCTCGTCTCTACTAAAAAAATACAAAACTCAGCCAAGCATTGTGGCACATGCCTGTAATCCCAGCTACTTGGGAGGCTGAGGCAGGAGAATCACCAGAACCCAGGAAGTGGAGGTTGCAGTGAGTTAAGATCACACCACTGTACTCCAGCCTGGGAGACAAAGCGAGATTCTGTCTCAAAAAAAAAAAAACAAAAACCTTAGGACATCATCTATTGTGAAATGGACGCTTGCCTCCAGGGCTGATGGCAATGTCACCAATGGATATGCATTACTACATCACTATATTCTCATTCTGTAAAACTAATCATTTAATCTTGTGTCTTTGAGTCAGGCTCACAAGATTCACAATATTGGTTTCTTATTAATATAACAAGTAAACTCTGGCCTGAAGGTGAAGTACACAGTTGCAATTATTTCTGGGAACATAATCACTCTTCTTGACTACTAAACATACGTATTTTGATGGCTATTTTCCCAATCTTATATTATAAATAAATACAAAATAAAAATTGAAAGCAATAGTTGCCACATCATTCTCTGGGGTCAGCAGAGATGTTTTTGCAGTTGTTTTTAAATATTTATAAGTTGTTATAACTATACTGAAGACACAAATCATTCTGAATCTATCTTTTACCTTCCAAGGAACTGTATTCATTTATTCATCAAGTATTTGTTGAGTGCCTGCTATGTGCCAGGCACCATGCTGTATGCTAGATTTCTGTGACGAGCAAAAACAAACACCACAGGTCAGTGGAAGAGAATAAACTGTGAAAAAAGTGGTATAAGTGTATAAAAACATATAATATGAGATCCTGCTATAGTGTGGTAAGATGAGAAAAGGCCTTCCTGAAGACATAATGATTGAAATAAAATGTGAGGGACGTGAAGAAGGATTAACTTCGCAAAGAGGAAGGAGGTAAACAGTCTTGCAGGAAGGAAAGAGTACTGGTCAAGGCCTTATGAAAGCTAAGTATGGGGGCAAATTTCAGAAATTATAGCTTTATTTTGAAGTTTTAAAGAAAAGTTTTACTTTTTATTTGAAAGTTATTTCAAACCTACATAAAAAGTTACAAAAGTAAAAATAATATGAATACCATTTATCCTTTGTCCAAATTCACTTATTAACATTTGAACCCATCTGCTTCCCTGCACTCCCTCTTTCTCTCACTACTTTTCCCAGTTTTTCAACCATTGAGGGTAAGTTACATACATCATGGCTCTAGATCTCTTAAAAATATTTTTGTATTTATCTTCTAAGAATAAATATATTTTTTCATAAGTGCAGTTATAACCTGGTTAATTTAGTGTTGGCATAATACTTTATCATTCATATTCATTTTTAAATATTTTATTTGTATTTTTTAATCACTCATATTTTAATTTATTAATTTGTATTTTTTAATCACATTCTAGTTTATTTTATTTGTATTTTTAAAAATCACATTCTAATAATATATTATATAATATTTCTTCCCTTTGAGTATAGGAACCACTTGAGGATTAGGCCTTCCATTTAGTTGTTATGTCTTCTACTCTGCCTTTAATCTAGAAAATTTATACAGCCTTTCTTTATCTTCTATGGCATGGACACACACATTTTTAACTTTTAAGTTCAGGGGTACATGTGCAGGTGTTTTATATAGGTAAACTTGTGTCATGAGGGTTTGTTGTATAGATTATAGAAATTATAGCTTAAAAAATATACATACTTACCCAGCAGAATCTGGTCAAAATGTTGGAAATTATGTATGGGTACTAATTTACCCTTGGTTAATTTCTTTGAGATGTTTCTATAAAATCAAATAATGGAAGGATTATGTACATAAACATTTAATAATCCATACTAATGTAAGATATTACTATAGATAGTCTCAAGCAGGAAACAGACAAAATAATTTTGATTTAGCATTGAACTAACCCAAATTTTTTCCAAACTAATAAAGGAAGTAATTTGTAAGAGCCTAGTAAACATTAGCTAGTAGCACAGAAAGACTCATTTTGGTTTGGGGCACAATTCTGAATACAAAAATTTTGGGTGTTAAAGTCAGTAGCAATGCCAGTGTAATTATAGTAATAACAATGTCTTACTGTGCCTTAAAAAGTACTATAAGAAGCAATAGGGGAAAAAAATCAAACAAGATAAAGGGGCCAAATCATGACAATTCTTATATGTCAGGTTAAGAACAGATTTTATCCTACATGCAATGGAGCACCATAAAGATAGTTTTAAGCAGGGAGTTAGATCTGATTTGGAAGATTGACTAGGAAAATTGAAGGCAGGGAGAATTGCTAAGAAATGGCTGCAGATATCCTCAAAAGGGTTGATAAAGACTTGAACTATGCTAGAATCAGTGAAATCAGAAATGAAGGAACAAATTCCTAAGACACGGTCACCAAGGAGAGGTAGAGAACAAAGAAAATTAAGGGATCTAAGATGACTCCCAAAATTCTGGCTTATATGACTAAGGAGGTACATCATTTTAACCAAAATAGGAAGTATAGATTCAGGGAAAGATAATTTCCCCAATTTGACTTTCCAGGGTTCACATCCTGCAAAAATTAGATACGCTCAGAGCACAAAAGAGATATGTGTTGTCACAAAGATAGAAAGTAATTAGAAGTGGCAGAACATGAAATAATTAGTGAGTAAGTCACTTGGGGGAAACACTATTGAGAAGGAAAACTACTATAGAGTAAGGGAAAAAACTCACAACAAATTACTGATGACATTTGCCATTGCAGGAAGGAATAATCAACCTCAGAGGATTTGAGACATAAACAGAAAGTAAAAAAATGGAAGCAGTGAATTAGCCTAGTAATTAAAAAGTTTAGTTTTGAAGGGAATTGAGAATAAGATGATGACAGAGCATGGAGGAAGCAAGTTTACATTTTCTTTCCGGAGGAAATTGAACATTATAGAAAAACTCAAGTATACATATATGTATACATGTAAACATACATACACACTGACACATATAGCCTATACACATCTTCCCATATACTTTATATCATCTCTAGTTTATAATACCTAATACACTGTAAATGCTATGTAAATAGTTGCTATATTGTTTTTATTCATATAATTTTGTACTGTTGTATTGTTATCTTTTACTGTTTTATTGCTTTAATATTTTTGATCCATGGCTGGTTGGATTCTCTTGGTTGGTGGAATCCAAAGATATGGAGGGCTGTCTGCATAATGTTTTTATGGGAAAAATTTGAATAGACATATATATATATATATATATATATGTACACACAGACATACACCGGCACTCTGGGGAAGAACAGAGCAAAATTAAAAAGCTGAAAGTATGAGTAAGCTTTTAAAGCATGATACCAAAGACAAAAGCCATAAAATATACACTTGACTATATAAAAAGTTAAATTTTTATAAAGTTGAAAGATGAACAGAAAAAGTTTATAACATATATAGCCACAAAAGGGTTAATAAAAGGGCTTAAGATACTCACACATACTTCAATAGAAATATGAGCACAGATGAGAATAGGAGATTTATTAAGTATATAAAAATTACCAACATAAAAATCAGCAATAAACAATGCTCAACTTTCTCTGGAAATAAAAGAAATTGAAATTAAAAATGTGAGAAGCTATCTTTTGCCTAGTAACTGGATGAAGTTGTAAAAATTGTAACTAATTTTCATAATGTTTCAGGGAAACACACTTGTTATTTTTCAATCAATCATGTGTATGGGAAACACGTATCACAAGCCTTAAAGAATGTCTACAAAAGTAGTAATGTAGGTACTGTTAATATTTTTTTCAAAGAAACATTAGAAACAACCTAAATGCACAGCAATAGAAACTGCTGTCTACAAAAGATAGTACATATCGATACAATAGAACACTGTATAGTCATAAAAATGCTATTGTAACATCCATCAGAATGGCTACAGCAAAAACGAAAAGAAAAACCATAAGTTGATGAGAATGTAAAACAAGACTTCTCATACGATACTAGTAGTAGTGCAAACTGGCACAACCATTTTAGAAAAATATTTGACAATATCTACTAAAGCTGAATGCCCACTCCTAGATATGTACACTCAATAGAAATGCATACATATGTTTGCCAAAATACATATACTGGAATGTTTGTAGCAGCACCATTTACAGTAGGCCCAAAAAGGAAACATCACATCCCATAAATAGCAGAACATTTAAACTGTGACATATTCACACAATGGAACATTATACAGCAAAGAAAATGAACAATTTCCAACTATACCTAACAAGAGGAATGAATCCCACAAACTGTCAAGCAAAAAGAAGCCAGGGACAAAAGAGTACATACTGAGTATATGTTGTGTGATCATATTTATGAAAGAGGGAAATATAATCAATCCAGTCAGAAGCAGAGAGAACGGTTACCCTTAAGTTAGGAAGATAAAAAATTAGTTCCATACACTTATTATTTTAATAAATTTAACATGCTGACTGTCCAACAAATTTCTTATGAAAGATTATTTCATTGCAAAGAAAAATGCATGACACAAAAATGAAAAAAACAAATTATTTCAGAATATGTAATATGAATGGCAGGTTAGAATAATGGTTACCAGGGCAGGTTCTTAAATCAAGACTATCTGGATGTGAATCCCAGTTACGTGATCTTGGGCACATTTACTTAACAACTACGGGCATCAGTTCCCATCTGCAAATGAGGTTAATAAAAGTACATTCCTTATTGGAGGGTCTCCAGGTGGATTAAAAAAACAGATTAAAGCACTTATATTGGTGCCTAGTATATAATAAGTACTATATTATTATTATAATTTCAATTTGTTAAAACTCACTTTTTTTTTTAAGTATTTTTATTTTAGGTTTGGGGTACATGTGCAAGTTTGTTATATAGGAAAACTTGTGACTCAGTGGTTTGGTGTACAGATTTTTTGATCACCCAGGTATACCCAATAGTTTTTCTTTTCTTCTTTTTCTTCTGAACCTGTCCCTCCTCTTGCCTTCCACCATCAAGTATGTCCTAGTGTCTGTTGTTCCCGTCTTTCCGTCCATTATTTAGCTCCCACTTATAAGTGAGAACATGTGACAGATGGTTTTCTATTCCTGTGTTAGTTTACCAAAGATAATGGCCTCTGGTTCCATCCAAGTTCCTGCAAAGAACATGATCTCGTTCTTTTTCATGACTGCATACTATTTCATGGTGTATATGTACCACATTTACTTTATCCAGTCTACCACTGATGAACCTTTAGGTTGACTCCATGTCTGTGCTATTGTGAATAGTGTTGCAATGGATAAACAAGCGCATGCATCTTTATGGCAGAATGATTTCTATTCCTCTGCATATACATCCTGTGGGATTGCTGGGTCAAATGGTAAATCTCTTTTTAGTTCTTTGAGGAATTGCCACACTGTTTTCCATAATGGTTGAACTAATTTACACTCCTACCAGCTGTGTAACTGTTCCCTTTTCTCTGCAAGCTTGCCAGCAGGTTATTTTTAGACTTTTTAATAATGGCCATTCTGACTGGTGTGAGATGGTATCTTGCGGTTTTGATTTGCATTTCTCTAATGATTAGTGATATTGAGCATTTTTTTCATGTTTGTTGGCTGCATGCATGCCTTCTTTTGAAAAGTGTCTGTTCATGTCCCTTTCCCACCTTTTAATGGAGTTGTTTGCTGTTCGTTCATTTGCTTAAGTTCCTTGTAGATTCTGTATATGAGACCCAGACTATTAATTAGTAGGATGTATAGTTTGCAAATATTTTTTGTAGGTTGCTTGTTTATTCTGCCGATAGTTTCTTTTGCTGTGCAAAAGCTCTTTAATTAGGTCTCATCTGTGAATTTCTGCTATTGTTGAAATTGCTTGTGCCATTTTTGTCATGAAATTGTTGCCTGTTCTTATGTCCAAAATGGCATTTCCTAGGTTATCTTCCAGGGTTTTTATAATTTTAGGTTTTACATTTAGGTCTTTAATCCATTTTGAGTTGATTTTTGTATATGGTATAAGGAAGGGGTCCAGTTTTAGTCTTCTGCATACAGCTAGCCAGTTATCCCAGAACCATTAATTGAATAGGGAGTCCTTTCCCCATTGCTTGTTTAATCAGCTTTGTGAAATACCCGTTTGTTAAAACTGACATAAATATCCATTTTATATATTTTCTAAAAACTATTTTAACTTTTATTTTAGATTCAGGGGGCATATCTGTAGGTTTGTTATATAAGTAAACTTGTGACTTGGGGGTTTGGTGTAGATTATTTTGTCACCCAAGTATTAAGCATAGTACTTAATAGGTTTTTTCCCCCCCTTTTTTCCCTTTCTCTTCTGAACCTCTCCCTCCTCCTGGGTGTGTGGCTTTATTTCTGGGCACTCTATTCTGTTCCATTGGTCCGTGTGTCTGTTTTTGTACCAGTACCATGCTGTCTGGTTACTGCGGCATTATAGCACAGTTTGAAGTAAGGGAATGTGATTCCTCCAGCTTTATTCTTTTTCCTTAGTATTGCCTTAGCTATTTGAGCTCTTTTTTTGGTTCCATATGAATGTTAGAATACTTTTTTCCTAGTTCTGTGAAGAATGTAATGGTGGTTTGATAGAAATAACACTGAATCTGTAAATTGCTTTGGGCAGTATGGTCATTTTAACTATTTGTTCCTATCTAAGAGCATGGGGTGTTCTTCCATTTGTTTGTGTTATCTCTGATTTCTTTGAGCAGTGTTTTGTAGTTTTCATTGTAGAGATCTTTTGCCTTCTTGGTTAGCTCTGTATTCCTAGTATTTCATCCTTTTTGTGGGGATTGGGAATGAGATTCTATTCCTGATTTGGCTCTCAGGTTGGGTGCTGTTAGTGTATAGGAATGCTACTGACTTTTGTATGTTTATTTGTATCCTGAAACTTCATTGAAGTTGTATATCAGATCAGGGAGCTTCTGGGCAGACTATGGGGTTTTCTAGATATAGAATCATGTTGTCCACAGACAGGGATAATCTGACTTCCTCTCTTCCTATTTGAATGCCTTTTATTTCTTTCTCCTGTCTGACTGTTCTGGCCAGGACTTCCAATGCTATGTTGACTAGGAGGAAACTCACCCATATACTTTTAAAGAGGTTATACAATCATCCCTTGGTATCCATGGGAGACTGGTTCCAGGGCCCCTGTGGATATCAAAACCCATGGATGCTCAAGTCCCTTACATAAAGTGGCATAGTATTTGTATATAACCTATGCACATCTTCCTGTATACTTTAATCTCTAGATTACTTATGATACCTATTACAGTGTAATGTAAATAGTTATTGTATTGTTTTTATTTCTACTACTTTTTATTGTTTTATTATTTTTATTGTTTTGTTGTTTCAATATTTTTGATTCATGGCTGGTTGAATCCTTGAATGTTTGAATCTGTGGATACAGAAAACCAACAGTATTCAAAAACCGCTAACATGCCGGGTGCGGTGGCTCAGGCCTATAATCCTAGCACTTTGGCAGGCCAAGACAGGTGAATCACCTGAAGTCAAGAGTTCGAGACCAGCCTGACTAATATGGCAAAACCTTGT
This sequence comes from Alouatta palliata, assembly GCA_004027835.1. Taxonomy (NCBI): domain Eukaryota; kingdom Metazoa; phylum Chordata; class Mammalia; order Primates; family Atelidae; genus Alouatta; species Alouatta palliata. The sequence continues at coordinate 16,148 of PVKV010033271.1, forward strand.
CTCTACTAAAAATGACAAAAATTAGCTAGGCTGTGGTGGCATGCACTTGTGATTCCAACTACTCAAGAGGCTGTGCCAAGAGAATCACTTGAACCCAGGAGGTGAAGGTTGCAGTGAGCCGTGATCGTGCCACTGCACTCCAGACTAGGTGACAGAGGGCGGTCCTGTCTCAAAAAATAAATAAATAAATAAATGCTAACAGTGGTTATCTGTAAATGGTGGGATTCTGGCAGAGATTTTTCTTCTTCTTTTCTTACATGTACATAATGATGAATGAAAATTTTCACCTTCTTAACATTTTTTCCGAAAATTATTTTGTTGAGAAAAAGAGTTTGATATGTTTACTCTATTGTTAAAAGCAAGTCGTGATGCCTTGATGTCAGATTGACTGTTCCATGAAAGAGGAAAGTTTCTCTGCATATTAAGGGGGTAGAAATGAATTGGATGGTTCAGAAGGGAGGAGTGACCACAGTGGTATTCTGTTCTAAAGAATGGTCAAGAAAGAAGACTTTCAGTTAGTACAGTTGAAAAAAAAACTTTACAGTCTCATGAGGACTATGTTGTTTATTTACCTTTTAGTATTTATACAGACTATCCTGAATTTCACTTAAGAAATTTTCAGTCAGCTGTACTCTGCTAACTGTCTTTTAAGAGAATGACTTTTTTTTTTTAAGAGAACACTCCAAGGAGAGTCCTGCTTGAGATTTTTAAACTAAAGAATAGTTCCCAGCTATATCTCAGATATCATTACTACAGAATTAAGTCAAAAAGATATGCTCACCCTAACTGCCCAACTAGTAGCTGCAAGGTATTAAAGAATAAACCTCCATTCCATGGTAAAGCTGTAGGTGCAAATAAATTTGTTTACAATGGGAAAAGGGTTGCAGAGGGCCCTCTGGAAAAGACTGGGACATAGGTAGTTTGACATGTGATTAAAAGCATTGGTTCTACACACAAATGGCCAACAGGTATATGAAAAAATACTCAACATCACTAATCATGAGGGAAATCCAAATCAAAACCACAATATCATATCACCTCAATTTGAATGACTATTGTCAAGAAGAGAAAAAATAATCATAAATTCTGGTGAGGATCCAGAGAAAGGGAACTCTCATATACTTTTGGTGTGAATGTAAATTAGTACAACCATTATGGAATAATACGGAAGCTTCCTCAAAAAACTAAAGATAGAACATACAATCCAGCAATCCCAATGCTGGGTATTAATGCAAAGGGAAGGAAATTAGTATATTGAAGAAATATCTGCACTCCATGTTTACTGCAGCACTATTCACAACAATCAAGATATGGAATCAACCTAAATGTACATCAACAGATTAATAGAAAGTGTGGTATATATAAACAATGACTATTTTACAGACATACTCTTTAGACGTAACAAAGAATGAAATCCTGTCATTTGTGGCAACATGGATGAGCCTAGAGGATGTTATGTTAAGTGAAATAAGTCAGGTACAGAAAGATAAATACCATATGTTCTCATGCGTATGAGAGAGGCTTTAAAACTTGAGCTCATACAAGTAGACAGGAGAACTGTGGTTATTAAAAGAAAGAGAGAATTAGATAATTTTGGGTTATTAGAGATTAGAGAGAGGTTAACTGATTTTAAAAAATTACAGCTAGATAGGAAAAGGTCTAGTGTTCTATAGCACTGTACGGTGACTATAATTTACAATAATTTACTGTACATTTTCAGCTACAAGAGAGTATTTGAATGTTCCTAACACAAAGAAATGATAAATGTTTATGGCAAGGATATGATAATTACCCTTATTTGATCATTGCATATTATATATGTATTAAAATATTACTCTGTATTTCCGTAAATATGTACAATTATTACGTGTCAACTAAAAATAAAAGGGAAGGGGAAAGCACTGGTTCTTACTAGCTCTGTGAGATTGGGTAGGTGATAAAATTTTTCTATCTTTAGGTTCTCCCATTTGTGTTTCAGTTGTCTGTCATGTAACAAACTTAGTGTTAAAACCACCACCACATTTTGCTCAAAATTTTCTGGGTCAAGAATTTTGGGCAACACACAGTAGGAATTGTTCATCTCTATACCACATTGTCTGGGGTCTAAGCTGGGTGCCTCAACAGCTACGATAAGCTGGAACAGCCCAAGTGAAGTCATAGGTCTGCTGGCTCACTTCACACTGTTGGCCGAGTCACTCTCCCATCTATCTTCAGCTGAAGTCTGCACTGACTAAAAGCTCCACGAAATATTTACCTTATCTAGTGCTAGGAATCTCTATCCCCCATCCCCACAACTCATCCCTCTTTTTCTTTCTCTCTGAGTGGATAGCTGGGCTTCAAATAGCATGTTGGTTTCAGAACAGTCAGACTTCTTGCATAGCAGTTGGCTTCCAAGAGGATAGAGGCTCAATCCTGTAACCAATCTAGCATCACATCCACCATATTATACTGGTTAAAGCAATGAGAAGCACAGCCCAGAATCAATGGAATGAAGAAATTAGCTATGTTTCTAGATGAAAAGGGTGGTTAAGAATTTGCAGGCATTGGCCGGGCGCGGTGGCTCACGCCTGTAATCCCAGCACTTTGGGAGGCCGAGGCGGGTGGATCACGAGGTCAAGAGATCGAGACCATCCTGGTCAACATGGTGAAACCCCGTCTCTACTAAAAATACAAAAATTAGCTGGGCATGGTGGCACGTGCCTGTAGTCCCAGCTACTCGGGAGGCTGAGGCAGGAGAAT
>PVKV010033272.1:0-18739 GCA_004027835.1 Alouatta palliata
GGGCATGGTGGCATGCATCTGTAGTCCCAGCTACTCGGGAGGCTGAGGCAGGAGAATTATTTGAACGTGGGAGGCGGAGGTTGCAGTGACCCAAGATCATGCCACTGCACCCATCCTGGGTGATAGAGCAAGACTTCATCTCAAAATAAATAAATAAAATCAAAAATAGAAAATAGAAAAAAAATAAAAATTATAAACAATGGTGAAAAAAGAAAATAGATCTCAGGCATTTCGCATTCTCAAGTGTGATTTCTAGTCTAAAAGCATGGGTTCACCAGGCATGGTGGTTCACACCTGTAATCCCAGCACTTTGCGAGGACAATGCAGGCGGATCACCTGAGGCTAGGAGTTTGAGACCAGCCTGGCCAACATGGTGAAATGCCATCTCTACTAAAAGTACAAAAATTAGCCATACGTGGTGGCCATGCCTGTAATCCCAGCTATTTGGGAGGCTGAGGCGGAAGAATTGCTTGAACCCAGGAGGTGGAGGTTGCAGTGAACTGAGATGGCACCACTGCACTTCAGCCTGTGTGACAGAGCAAGACTCCACCTCTAAAAAATAAATAAGTAAATAAATGCATAGGTCCCACAATGAAAACTGTTTGCTATTTTGCCCACAAACCTCTTCCAATTTTTCTTGTTGATGTGCTACTCCAACATGGCACCTTGAAACAGAGCTAGCCAGAAAACACCAGGGACATCAGAGCATTCTGCAGCTCTGAGCAGAAATGTACATGGAGATGCACATGGACATATGGTGGAGCCAACCTGGTCTTGTTTTTCTTTCCTGAAGGAGAGCAGAATGACTGAATATCCCTAAACTTTTCTTTGGCAGACAGTCAATGGGGATTTTTCCAATAATGTGGAAACTCACAAAGACTCCATATGTTTGAAATAAGATATTTGAGCAGTGAGGAGAGCTGCAGACCTTGAATTCCATTTTGTCAGTAAATTTTGGTTATGGTTTCAAGTAGCTAAAAGATTCCTTTCACCAACTTGGCTTTTCACCTGTATTAGTGCATCCTCTCAACGGCTCTGTCTGCACAGTAGGTATTACTATCCTCATTCTATAGATGAGGAACTAGGGTTCAGAGTGGATAACTTGCCAACTGTCAAGAGTTAGATGGTTAGTATTGGACCTTGGATTTTTTATTTTTGGGATGGAGTCTTGCTGTGTTCCCCAGACTGGAGTGCAGTGGCATGATCTCGGCTCACTGCAACCTCCACCTCCCAGGTTCAAGTAATTCTCCTGCCTCAGCCTCCCAAGTAGCTGGGATTACAGGTGCACACCACCATGTCCAGCTAATTTTTGTATTTTTAGTAGAGACAGGTTTTCACTATGTTGGCCAGGCCGGTCTCAAACTCCTGACCTCAAGTGATCCACCTGCCTCAGTCTCCTAAAGTGCTGGTATTACAGGCATGAGCCACTGCACCTGGCCTGCAGCCTGCATTTTAACCCAAGTATGTTTGACCTCTTCCCACTAAGCTACCATAGCTCTATACTCCAGGAGCTCCTGTTTCTAATCTGAGCTGTTTTCTCTATTTCCTAGGACACAGCAATAGTTTCAGAGACGGGAGTTCTTTGAAACAGACATAAGAGAGCCACCTCTCCATTTTCAGGAAAGACACAGAGAACCTATGATTATTAACTAAATCAAAGATAATGTAGATGAACACATCTAGAGACATAGTTCATTTATAGTCAGGAATAGCTTTACCCTTGACAGAGAACTCTGTGCCAGCTGCTGGGTGCTGAGCACTTTTATTTACATTATCTCATGTATTCCCCACCACAACTATGATAGAAATCTTTGAGAGTCTCGCTCTGTCACCCAGGCTGGAGTGCAGTGGCGCCACCTCAGCTCACTGCAACCTTCATCTCCTGGGTTCAAGTGATTCTGTTGCCTCAGCCTCCCAAGTCGCTGGGATTACAGGTATGTGCCACTACACCCAACTAATTTTTGTATTTTTAGTAAAGATGAGGTTTCCCTATGTTGGCCAGACTGGTCTCGAACTCCTGACCTCAAGTGATCCGCCCACCTCTGCCTCCCAAAGTGTTGGGATTACAGGCTTGAGCCACTGCGCCAGGCCATGATAGAAATCTTATTAGCTCCATGTTACAAACAGATAACCCTGAACGCTGGAGGAAAGTAACTTCCTCAGAACAGATACTCTCATTGCTGAACTTTTTATTCCTTGCACTCTTGGCAATCGTGCCTAGTTGTCTGTTTGATCTCTCTCTAGTTAGACTATATGCTCCTGGAGGCCAAGGGTGTTGTCTGGTTCAGCATAGTACCTGCCATAATTAGAAATGGCAATTAGGGAATGAATCAGCTGTTTAAAGCACCAAATCTTGAGCCGGCCTGAAGACTGCATAGGCAGATGGCATGCTCAACTCTCCCCTTCTGAAACCGTTAACAATCCTTGTAACTGAAAGTGTTAACTGCTATACCTCCGCCCCTTCCTCCCCTTCAGACAGAGTTTCGCCCTTATGCCTCGGCTGGATTGAAGTGGCGGATTTCGGCTGACTGCAACCTCCACCCCGCAGAGTTCAAGCAATTCTATTGCTTCAGCCTCCGGAATAGCTGGGATTACAGGCACTCGCCACCAGGCCCAGCTCCTTTTGGTATTTTTAGTAGAGATGGGTTTCACCATGTTGGCAGGCTAGTCTCGAACTCCTGACCCCAGGCAGTGCACCCGCCTTGGCCTCCCAAAGTGTTAGGATTACAGGCGTCAGCCGCCACGCCCGGCCCACTTTTTTTTTTTTTTGAGACGGAGTTTTTGCGCTGTTGCCCAGGCTGGAGTGTGGTGGCGCCCGGCCCCGTTAGCCCCTTATAGGGTAGATCAGCTACCGCAAGGAATTTGGGTTCCCCAAACGGACGCCCGAACCCGGCATTGCACAAGTCGTTTCCAAGCAGCCCCGGCTTATTTATCCTGTCGGGGAGGGAGGGATCCAGGGAAGGCCCAGCCCGCGTGATTTCCGAGAAATGCACAGTTTGGCGGACACTCCGGGTCTTGCGGAGGAGACCCCTCCACAGCCAGCCCAGGAAGGCAGCACTGGGCTCTCGGGGCGGAGCAGGGAGGAGGGAGCGGTTGGCCCGCACGCTCTTCCGGGTCCTGGGGCGGGGGGTGGGGGGCCCGGACCTAAGCCCCGCCCCTCTAGGGCGGAGTCACGGCTCGCAACTGGCCTAAGTCGCCTCAGGTAATGCGGTACCGGGCTGGCGCGTGGGGGTCGGGGGTCCCCGGATCCAGGGTCTATCACAATCTCGGGCAGGGGGTCCGAATCCTATAGGGGAGTAGGCCCAAGCCGGGTGGAAAGAATTAGGAAGGGCCTTCCCTGGCTCCGTCCCAGCCACTTTGACCGAAAGAAACCAGCCTGTTTTTCCGACCCCGTCTCCTGTCCCCTAGCTAGAACTGCCACGTGGGGATGAGATTTGGGGGGCAGGTAGCGGCAGCGGCTGCGGGAGGTCCCGCCCACATGAAGCCAACCTCACTGACCTCTGGACTTTGGGGACAGCGGTCAGTGGCCTAGGCCGCAGGTGGGATTTATCCATTCATCTCTCGATTTTCTTTTTTCATTCACTCATCACTCCCCGACTTCTACTCTATGCCAGGTCCATTGGTAAGTTCTCAGAATGAATCTGACAGGCCCAGCCCCCTAGGAACTTAGTCTATTGGAATTTAGTCTAGAATCTAGTCTAGGGGCATTAAATAGATAAACGCATTCCAAGTGATTCCTGCAGTGGTGGTGGCTTAATACCTTCAGAGCCCAGTGGGTGGGAGAAGGAAGTAACTTGGAAGAGGGTGGAAGAGAAAAGTGACAAATGAGTTAAGATTTCACTAAGGAAGGGACTTTTGAACTGGGCTTTCAAGGTTGACTAGGAGTTTGCAGATTTCCCTGAAGGGAAGCGACAATCCAGATAGGGAAGCAGCACAGACTGCAAGATTATGAAAAGGCCTCACATGTTACACGAACAGCAAAAAGCCCAATAATGCAAGAGATTGTGGAGGTGAAAAAAGGTTGACACCAGAAGGCTTTACTTTCTATGCTTTATATGCTATGCTGAGGCCAAGATTTATCCTAGAGTTCAGTATTTCTGTCTCTTTATTTTTATTTATTTATTATTATTTATTTTATTTTATTTTTTGAGACAGAGTCTTGCTCTTTCGCCCAGGCTGGAGTGCAGTGGTGCAATCACGGCTCACTGCAACCTCTCTCTCCCTGGTTCAAGCAATTCTGCCTCAGCCTCCCAAGTAGCATATGCCACCACACCCAGCTAATTGTAGTACTTTTAGTAGGGATGGGGTTTCGCCATGTTGGCCAGGCTGGTCTCAAACTCCTGACCTCAGATGATCCACCCACCTTGGCCTCCCAAAGTGCTGGGATTACAGGCATGAGCCACTGCACCAGGACTGTTTTTTTTTTGAGACGAGTCTTGCTCTGTTGCTCAGGCTGGAGTTCGGTGGCAACATCTCAGTTCACTGCAACCTCCGCCTCCCGGTTCAAGCAATTCCCCTGCCTCAGCCTCCTGAGTAGCTGGAATTACAGGCACACACCATCACGGTGGGCTAATTTTTGTATTTTTAGTAGAGATGGGGTTTCACCATGTTGGTCAGGCTTGTCTCAAACTCCTGACCTCAGGTGATCCAACCGCCTCAGCCTCCCAAAGTGTTGGGATTACAGGTGTGAGCCACTGTGCCTGGCCCCATTTCTATTTTTAATTGAAAATAAATAAATAGGCTGGGACCGGTGGCTCATACCTGTAATCCTAGCACTTTAGGAGGCTGAGGCAGAAGAATTGCTTGAACCCAGGAGGCAGAGGCTACAGTGAGCCAAGATCATGCCGCTGCACTCCAGCCTGAGTAAGTGAGACTTCATCTCAGAAAAAATAAAATAAATAAAGTGGGACGCAGTGGCTCATGCCTATAATCCCAGCATTTTGGGAGGCTAAGGCAGGTAGATCACCTGAGGTCAGGAGTTCGAGACCACTAGCCTTACCAACATGGCGAAACGCCATCCTTACTAAAATTACAAAAATTAAGGCCTGGCAGGCACAGTGGTTCATGCCTGTAATCCCAGCACTTTGAGAGGCCCAGGCAGGCAGACCATGAAGTCAAGAGATCGAGACAATCCTTGCCAACATGGTGAAACCCCATCTCTATTAAAATTACAAAAATCAGCTGAGCATGGTGGTATGTGACTATAGTCTCAGCTACTTGGGAGGCTGAGGCAGGAGAATCGAGTGAACCCGGGAGGTGGAGGTTGCAGTGAGTCGAGATTGCGCCACTGCACTCCAGCCTGGAGACAGAGCAAGATTCCGTCTCAAAAAAAAAAATTAGCCAGGTGTGGTGGCACATGCCTGTAATCCTAGCTACTCGGGAGGCTGAGGCAGGAGAATTGCTTGAACCTGGGGGTGAAGGTTGCAGTGAGCTGAGATCGTCCTATTGCACTCCAGCTTGGGCAACAAGAGTGAAACTCTGACTCGAGTGAAACTCCAACTCAAATAAATACATACATAGATACATACATAATAAATACAAATGAAAGGTTAGTGGTGCTTATTTAAATTATTCAGGCCCTAGAAATTAGTACATTCAATAGGAAAGGTTTTAAAGAGGAGGTTGAACTGATTTGTCCTGTGTTTTAGGAAGAAGATAACCATACATGTCTAAAAAGTACCTTTCTTTCTTATGCATAGGACACCATGAAGCAGCTGCCAATCTTGGAACCCGGAGAGAAGCCCAGGAAAGCATCATGGTCTGTAAGGAAGGATCCAAACACAGCAAAGCATGAGTTTTTGTTTCATTTATGAGTAGTTTACTAACATATTTGATCATCAACAGAAAAGGGTAGAGATGAAACTGTCCGCAGTTTCTGGTAATTAGACTCAAACTGTCTGAGAAGGTCTTCAGAGGAAAAGATAGGGGGCAGTAATTATCACAGAGCAGATGTTGATTTTATTAAAATCCATTTACCAGAAAGAGTAAGGCACTGACCATCTGGCAGCCTCAGCTCCAATGCTGTGTCTTCCCCTGAGCTCTGACTCATTTTTAAGATGTTTAGGAAATTAGATTTGGATTAAACTGGCTTCGCTGTTTCTTGGCTGTTTTGTTCAACCAACTTTTTGTTTAACGACTAACATTGGCCTGATGGGGGCAGCTGCTGTGTGGCTGCTGGAGGTAGAATTGTAATAGTCTCTGTGTAGTGGGGACTACAGACTAAGCAGGTGATGGTGATGAAATGTGATCTCTCCGAGGCCGGGTCCACAGAAGGCTGTAGAGAGGTGTCAGTTTTTCAACTGGACCTTGAAGGAGAGACTCCAATCTGGATTCCCTGCATCTGTCTTGCTCTGTACCCAGAATATAGCCAATCATGACATTTCCGAGTTTAAAATCCTTTTGAGCCTCCCTATTGGTGTTGGGGTAAAAATCAGACTCCTGAGCTGGGTGCAGTGTGGCTCATGCCTGTAATTCCAGCACTTTGGAAGGCCGAGGTGGGTGGATCTCCTGAGTTCAGGAGTTTGAGACCAGCCTGACCAATATGGTGAAACCCCATCTCTACTAAAAATACAAAAATTAGCTGGCATGGTGGCATGCTACTGTAGTCCCAGCTATTAGGGAGGCTGAGACAGGAGAATTGCTTGAACCCGGGAGGCATATTTTGCAGTGAGCCGAGATCATGCCTCTGCACTCCAGCATGAGTGACAGAACAAGAATCTGCCTCAAAAAAAAAAAAAAAAAAAAATCAGACTTCTGCCGTGCGCAATGGCTCTAGACTATAATCCTAGCACTTTGGGAGGCTGAAGTTGGCAGATCACTTGAGGTCAGGAATTTGAGGCTAGCCTGGCCAACATGGCGAAACCGCGTCTCTACTAAAAATACAAAAATTAGTGAGGTGTTGTGGTGCATGCCTCTAATCCCAGCCACTCGGGAGGCTGAGGCAGGAGAATCGCTTGAACCTGGGAGGCAGAGGTTGGAGTAAGCCAAGATGGTGCCACTGCACTCCAGCCTGGGCAACAGAGGTTAGAAGCGCCATTGAGACTCCATCTCAAAAACAAAAACAAAACAAAAATCAGACTCCTTAAACTGGCCCAGTGGTCCCTGCTAAATGTTTCTGCCTGTATTTCCAACCTCAACTCCCGTGATTTGTTCCTTTGTTACCTTTCTCTTCTTTACTGTGCCCTGCTCTGTTCTACCCAGGAGCTGCACATGCTGGTCTCTCTGCCTGGACTTCTTTTCCTCCACCTTTTGTCTCTCTCTTTGCCCAGCTTATTTTATTTTATTTTTGAGACAAGATCTTCCTCTGTGGCTAGCCACCCAGGCTGGAATACAGTGGTACAATCATGGCTCATTATAGCTTCGACCTCCTGGGCTCAAGTAACCCTCCCCTCAGTCTCCCAAGTAACTGGGACTGTAAGTGTGTTCAACCACGTCCAGCTATTTTTTTTTTATTTTGAGAGACAGGGTCTCACCCATCCTGGCTAACATGTTGAAACCCTATCTCTACTAAAAATACAAAAAATTACCTGGGCATCATAGCATGCACCTGTAGTCCCAGCTACCCAGGAGGCTGAGGCAGGAGAATCATGTGAACCCTAGAGGCGGAGGTTGCAGTGAGCCAATATTACACCACTGCACTCCAGCCTGGACAGAGCGAGAGTCTCAAAAAAAAAAAAAAAAAAAAAGAGACAAGGTCTCGCTATGTTGCCCAGGCTGGTCACAAACTCCTGGGCTCAAGCGATCCTCCTACTTCAGCTTCCCAAAGTGCTGGGATTACAGGTGTGAGCCACCACTAACTTCTACTCATACTTCAGATCTCTATCCAAATGATGCTTCTTCAGGAATCCTTCTCTGACCACCCTATTTCTCTGGCTCCTTACAGGGTAAGCCCCTCCTAAGACGTGCATGTCCTCATGCTATATATTCTATACTCCTTTCTACCACAACTGAAGTGAAACAGATAGTCGTGAAATTGTTTAACTATCTCAAACAATAGGGCTATCAAGGCAAGGACTTGTTTTTTGTCGTATCCACCATCTCTGGATGGCAGTGTGCTTTTGGGTAAATTACTTAACCTTTCTACACCTCAGTTCCTCAGTTGTAATACTCAGATGATGATAACAGCTGTTATCCTCAAAGGGTTTTTTGTTTGTTTGTCTGTCTGTCTGTTTGTTTTTTGAGACAGAGTCTCATTCTGTTTCCAGGCTGGAGTGCAGTGGCATGTTCTTGGCTCACTGCAACCTCTGCCTCCCTGGTTCAAGCAATTCTCCTGACTCAGCTTCCTGAGTAACTGGGACTACAGGCATGCACTGCCATGCCCAGCTAATTTTTGTATTTTAGTAAAGACGGGGTTTCACCATGTTGGCCAGGACGGTCTCGATCTTTTGACCTCATGATCTGCCCACCCTAGCCTCCCAAAGTGCTGGGATTACAGGCATGAGCCACTGTGCCCAGCCCTCAAAGGGAATTTGTGCAGATTAAGTGACATCAGAATAGAAATCTAAATGGGAAACAGATTTGGCAACCACTGATGAATAAGTAGATGAGTGGTAATTGAAGTTATCACTACAGACAACATTAATTAGGTAAGCAAATGTAAACTGAGGAAAAGAGAATCCCAAGGATGACTGAGCATCAGGAGGTGGCTGACAGGAAAGGAGTCGGAGAAGGAAGCAGAAAGGAGATCCAGAAAGTGAGGGCAGAATCAGAGGGAGGGATGTGAGAAAGCTAGGCTGAGAGAAAGGCACAAGAAGAAGGGAGAGGTCAAGAGTGGAGAGGTCAAATAAGACAGGGCCTGAAAAATAGCTACAGAATTTTATTTTCCAATGAAGAAACTTGAAGTGTTTTTTCTCAGTCAGCATTCAGAATCGCTGCGGAGAGTGGAATGGGCTGGGCACCGTGGGCACATTCCTGTAATCTTAGCACTTTGGGAGACCAGGGCAGAAGGATTACTTGAGGCTGGGAGTACAAGACCAACCTGGCCAACATAGCAAGACCCTGGTCTCTACTTAGGAAAAAAGAGAGAGACTCTGGCCAGGTGCAGTGGCTGACACCTGCAGCACTTTGGGAGGCCGAGGCGGGTGGATCATGAGGTCAAGAGATCGAGACCATCCTGGCCAACATGGTGAAACCCCATCTGTACTAAAAACACAAAAATTAGCTGGGCGTGGTGGTACGCGCCTGTAGTCCCAACTACTCGGGAGGCTGAGGCAGGAGAATTGCTTGAACCCAGGAGGCAGAGGTTACAGTGAGCTGAGATCGCGCCACTGCACTCCAGCCTGGCATCTGGCGACGGAACGAGACTCTGTCTCAAAAAAAAAAAAAAAAATACAAAAATTAGCAGGGAGTGATGGCACGTGCCTGTAGTCCCAGCTACTCAGGAGGCTGAGGCAAGAGAATCGCTTGAGCCCAGATAGTGGAGGTTGTTTTGTTTTGTTTTGTTTTGTTTTTTTTCATTCCCCAGATAAGGGTATGTGGAGGTTGTTTTGAACCAAGATTGCACCACTGCCCTCAGCCTGGGCAACTGAGCGAGACTCCGTCTCAAAAAAAAAAAAAGAGAGAGAGGAATGACTGAATCCTATATACGATTTTTCAGAGTGCTAGCTTTGGCTTCCATCAGATTGAGTTTTGTAAGTAATCTGGAAAAGCTCTTAAATCAGTAAATTCCAGAGAACTTTTTGATGGGGAGGAATCATTGGCTAGTGGCAAGAACCCTGGGGCTGTTGGTTCCCATGTGGTGGCACATAAAGCTCCAGCCACTATTTATTGAGTCCTTCCCTGCCCTGTTATGACGTCTTGTCATCACAATTATCTTTTGCATTAAGAACTATTGCTGTCCTCATTTCACAAATGAGTAAACTAAAATTCAGAAAGGTTAAATGACTTCCCAAAGGTCACACATCTAGGAAGTACCTGAGCTGGAATTCGAACCAGATCTGTCTGAATTCACACACCATGTTCACAGCCACCATCCCGTGCCAAGACACATCACTGAACATTTCTGGAGGTCAGTTTCCCTGTCTACCAAATGGGGACAAATAAGCCCAGTGCATCCCTACCAGATTACTGTGATATGAAGACAGTGACAAAATTGAAAGCCAAAGACTGCAAAGGGGTGGCACTATTATTTTATTTATTTTTTATTTTTTTATTTTTAAGTATTTTTTTTTTAAAATATGGAATGCTTCATGAATTTGCATGTCATCCTTGCGCAGGGGCCATGCTAATCTTCTCTGTATCGTTCCAATTTTAATATATGTGCTGTCGAAGCGAGCATTATTTATTTTTTATGAGACTGAGTCTCACTCTGTCGCCAGGCTGGAGTGCAGTGGTGTGATCTTGGCTCACTGCAACCTCCACCTCCCAGGTGCAAGCAATTCTCCTGCCTCAGCCTCCTGAGTAGCTGGGACTACAGGCTTACACTACCATGCCCAACTGATTTTTGTATTTTTAGTAGAGACGGGTTTCACCATGTTGGCCAGGATGGTCTCGATCTGTTTGCCTCATGATCTGCCCACCTCAGCCTCCCAAAGTACTGAAATTACAGGCATGAGCCACCACGCCCATCCAGGGAGTGGTTATTAATCAGAGAAGTGCTGTTTTGCTGGGTACAGTTTAAAGTGTCTGCATAAGACCCTTCATTCTGCTGAATATTTCATGAGGAATGGAAAGAATGCACTACCGCCTTTATTCTCTGCTCAGGCCTCCTGAATACATCCTCCCTTTGGCAGGTACACCTTGACTCTCCCTGGAGACAGCCCCTGTGCTCGAGTTGGCCACAGCTGTTCATATTTACCCCCAGTTGGTAATGCCAAGAGAGGGAAGGTCTTCATTGTTGGGGGAGCAAATCCAAACAGAAGCTTCTCAGATGTGCATGCCATGGATCTCGGTAAGACCAGCAGCTGCGGAGCACATGCCCTGTGGCCAGAGAGCAGGGCTGTGTGCTGCCAGCCATGAGCAGAATATTCCTAAGAACACCAGCAGGGTTTTCCTATAAGAAAAAAATGGGGCTGGGCGCGGTGGCTCACGCCTGTAATCCCAGCACTTTGGGAGGCCGAGGCAGGTGGATCACCTGAGATCAAGAGTTTGAGACTAGCCTGGACAATATGGTGAAAACTCATGTCTACTAAAAATGCAAAAAAGAGCCAGGTGTGGTGGTGGGCACCTGTAATTGCAGCTACTGGGGAGGCTGAGGCAGGAGAATTGCTTGAACCTGGGAAGCGGAGGATGCAGTGAGCCAAGATCGTGCCATTGCACTCTAGCCTGGGCGACAAGAGAAAAACTCAGTCTCGTGTTTCTCAGCAGTCCCCTGGCACACATTCATCTGACCAATACCTTTAGAGGGAAAGAACCCTTATGGAGTCCTGGTTGTCCAGCCATTTATTCATCAAATATTTCTGTAGGATACATCAATCACTACCACCACTCATTCTGTATACACATCCCATAAATCACCAAGTGCTAGGTATCTCTTATCTTTATCGATGTCTGTCTATTTCCACTACTGCTGCTGTAGTCCAAGCCACTATTTTCTCTCAACTAGACTTACAATAGCCTCCTCATCGGTCTCCCTGCTTCCAAGTTTACCTACTTATACAGTGCATTTATTCTTTTTTTTTTTTTTTTTTTGAGACAGAGTCTTACTCTGTTGCCCAGGCTGCAGTGCAGTGGCGTGATCTTGGCTCACTGCAACCTCTGCTTTCCAGTTCAAGCGATTCTCCTGCCTCAGCCTTCCAAGTAGCCAGGACTACAGGCGCGTGCCAACACGCCCTGCTAATTTTTTATTTTTTATTTTTAGTAGAGACAGGGTTTCACCATATTGGCCAGGCTGGTCTTGAACTTCTGACCTCATGATCTGCCCAGCTTGGCCTCCCTAAGTGCTGGGATTACAGGCACGAGCCACTGCGCCCGGCCTATACTGTGCATTTTCTGTGCCTAGCCAGAGAATATCATCTAAAATACAAATCTGTCCGTGTCACTCCCTACTTAGGGCCTTTCTTAACTTCATTTTTTTTTTTTTGAGACAGAGTCTCACTCTATCACCCACGCTGGAGTACAGTGGTGCGATCTCAGCTCACCACAACCTCTGCCTCCCAGGTTCAAGCGATTCTCCTGCCTCAGCCTCCCAAGTAGCTGGGATTACAGGCGCACGCCACCATGCCTGGCTAATTTTTGTATTTTTAGTAGAGATGGGATTTAATCATGTCAGCCAGGCTGATCTCAAACTTCTGACCTCAAGTGATTCGCCCACCTCAGCCTCCCAAAGTGCTGAGATACAGACGTGAGCCCCTGCACCTGGCCCAAACCTCATTTCTTGGCTCTCACCAACCCACATTTTCTGCACTGGATACCCTTCCGTTCTTGAACACAACTTGAGCTCTCTGGCCTCCATGCCTTTGCACATACAGTTTCCTCTGCTTGGAAGGTTTTTCCCTTTCCTTATCATCTGGCTACTCTTTATCTTTCAGATTTCAGATTAAATGTCACTTCTGCCAGGAGCCTTTCCCGTTACTTCTGGGCTCATTCAGGCACTACATGACTCTGTACATTTATAGTCTCATGTGCTCGTCCATCCTGTCTGCCTTCACAGCCCTGCCACATGTGATTGTTTCTTGTCTGTCTGCCCCACAAGAACATAAGCCCCTTAGAAACAGGTGGCGGGGCGTGGTGGCTCACGCCTGTAATCCCAGCACTTTGGGAGGCCGAGGTGGGTGGATCACCTGAGGTCGGGAGTTGGAGACCAGCCTGACCAACATGGAGAAACCCCATCTCTACTAAAAATACAAAATTAGGCTGGGCGCTGTGGCTCACGCCTGTAATCCCAGCTCTCAGGGAGGCAGAGGCAGGAGGATAGCTTGAGCCCAGGAGTTCGAGACCTGCCTGGGCAATATAGTGAGACCCCATTCTTTAAAACAAAACAAAACAAAAATACAAAATTAACCAGGATGGTGGCACATATCTGTAATCCCAGCTACTGGGGAGGCTGAAGCAGGAGAATCGCTTGAACCTGGGAGGCAGAAGTTGTGGTGAGCAGAGATCACACCATTGCACTCCAGCTTGGCAAACAAGAGTGAAACTCTGTCTCAAAAAAAAAAAAAGGTAGTGTATTTTGCTCATTATTGTATCCCCAGCCATTACCACAGGTCTTAATATAGAGTGAGTGCTCTATAAGTATTTAAATTAATGAATGAATGAACCCACTAATAAGAAACAATTATTAGCCAGGCGTGGTGGCTCACACCTGCAATCCCAGCACTTTGGGAGGCCAAGGTGGGTGGATAATGAGGTCAGGAGATCAAGACCATCCTTGCCAACATGTTGAAACCCCCGTCTCTACTAAAAATACGAAAAAAAGTTAGCTGGGTGTGGTGGGGCACACCTGTAGTCGCAGCTACTAGGGAGGCTGAGAAAGGAGAATCGCTTGAACCTAGGAGGTGCCACTGCACTCCAGTCTGGTGACAGCAAGACTCCATCTCAAAAAAAAATAACAAAAAAAAAAAACGATTATTCTCTGCTATACGCAAGGGCAGAAGTTGAACACTGGTAGCCCACATACATATTTTGTTAGGTCCACATAACATTTCCATATTGCTTTAATCTTAAGTTTTTTTTTTTTTTTTGAAACAGAGTCTCAAACTTTCACCCAGGCTGGAGTGCAGTGGCACGATCTTGGCTTACTGCAACCTCTGCCTCCCAAGTTAAAGTGATTCTCCTGCCTCAGACTCCCAAGTAGCTGGGACTACAGGTGCATGCCACCATGCTCAGATAATTCTTTTTTTTTTTTTTTTTTTTGAGACAGAGTCTCACTCCGTCACCAGGCGCCGGGCTGGAGTGCAGTGGCGCAACCTCGGCTCACTGCAACCTCCGCCGCCCGGATTCAAGCAATTCTCCTGCCTCAGCCTCCCAAGTAGCTGGGACTACAGGTGCGCGCCACCACGCTCAGCTAATTTTTTTGTATTTTTAGTAGAGACGGGGTTTCACCATGTTGACCAGGATGGTCTCGATCTCTTGACCTCGTGATCCGCCTGCCTCGGCCTCCCAAAGTGCTGGGATTACAGGCGTGAGCCACCGTGCCCGGCCGCTCAGATAATTCTTATATTTTTAGTAAAGATGGGTGTTCACCATGTTGGCCAGTCTGGTCTTGACTTCCTGACCTCAAGTGATCCACCTGCCTCAGCCTCCCAAAGTGCTGGGATTACATGCATGAGCCACCATGCCCAGCCTAATCTTAAATTGTTTACCAACCAAATATGCAGAAGTCTACGTATAACAATTTAAATGGTCTGGCTTCTCTTGTTAATTTTGGAAAATCTAATATCAGTAGGCCTGCATGTCTATATGACAACGATTATTTGGAACTGACCTGCCACCTGTCAAGAGAGCGTTTATTCTTTAGTTTGCCACAGTTTGTGTTACTCCTGTCTAAGCATTTGAATTTCTATACCCTGCACTAAAAAAATGGAAGGTAGACTGGACAAGATGTAATCCCAGCACCTTGGGAGGCTGAGGCAGGTAGATCACTTGAGTACAGGAGTTCGAGGCCCGCCTGCCCAACATGGTGAAACCCCCATCTCTACTAAAAATACAAAAATTAGCCGGGCCTGGTAGCGCACAACTGTAATCTCAGCTATTTGGGAGGCTGAGGCAGGAGAATCACCTAAACCTGGGAGGCAGAGGTTGCAGGGAGCCGAGATGGCACCACTGCACTCCAGCCTGGGCAACTCCATCTAAAAAGAAAAAAAAAATCAAAGGTAAATTAAATCACTTTCAGCCCTCAATTACATTAAATTAGTTCAGTTACATCTTTTTTGCAACCTATTAATAGCTTTGTGACCCTAGCTACACCATCTCAACCATCTGGACCTCAGTGTCCTATAAAGTAGGGATAATAACTTGTTTCAGATCTAACAAGATAATGCCTACGAATGTCCTATATAATTGGTTAACCAACTGAAATAACTATTAATAATGAAGGTTGGTATATTCTGTGCACTGGTTTTAGCCAGCCATCATTTATTTGCAAGTAACAGAATTCCACTTAAACCAGAGGCAAAAGGAGGCGTTTATTTATTCAGATACAGGTGTGTTTCAAATAATTCAAGATCAGGAAGTACAGCTCAGGATCATGAGAAAGTGGAAGCAGTTGATCTGATTGGCCCATTCTGGTTTCAGTGGCTACCTTCAACCCAACCAGCTAAAGCTACAAAGTCAAAGTGTAGTACAAACATGTGACCTAGGATCTACCCTTGTGGTTGAGAAAGTGGGGACAGTTTCCATAGAACAGGGTCTATGGACTAGGCAGACAGTCCCCTAAGTATCTACTATAGAACTCTCTGGAGGTTGACAACATGCCCTTTAAGCGATTCAGTGGTTTTCATTTATGCTTATGGCCCTATTCTCACGACCCTCCCCAACTGTGCCAACCAATGTGACCGTTGGCAGCCCCAATCTAGGATCTGGGTGAAATGTTTTCCAGGAAAACACCAGTGGGACTTAGTTACCTGCAAGGGCCTCTTGCCCCGGTATGAACATGCTAGCTTCATTCCCTCCTGCACACCTGACAGTATCTGGGTATTTGGAGGTGCCAATCAATCAGGAAATCGAAATTGTCTACAAGTCCTGAATCCTGGTAAGTAGCCAAAAGTTATTTTGTTTACGTACATACAAATAAACATTCATGCATATATATATAAATCCAATTATAATTCCAGTACATTTGGATTATACTGATTACCATTTAACTTTGCTGACATTATAGAAAATAGGAATTTTAACTTGTAGCATAATCTGAAAACAACAGAATAAAAATTTTTTTTGGTAACACATAGAATTTTCAACTTGTTAAATGTCAAAGCTGGCAGGGACTTCAGAGAACAGCTATGCCAAGTAGGCAACTCAGGTTTATCAAGGGGAAAGTGACTTTCCTAAAGTCACAAGTGGCTGAGCGTGGTGGCTGATACCTGTAATCTCAACATTTTGGGAGGCCGAGGCAGTGGGATCACTTGAGGTCAGGAGTTCAAGATCTGCCTGGCCAATATGGTGAAACTCCACCTCTACTAAAAATACAAAAATTAGCTGGGTGTGGTGGCGGGTGCCTGTAATCCCAGCTACTTGGGAGGCTGAGGCAGGAGAATCACTTGAACCTGGGAGGCGGAGGTTGCAGTGAGCCAAGATCGTGCCACTGCACTCCAGCCTGGGTGACAAAGTGAGACTTAAAAAAAAAAAAAGAAAGAAAGTCACAGGGGAGTCAGTGACTGAGCCAGGCTTAGAACACAAGTCACCTAAATCAGTGGTTCTCCAGTAAGGGCGATTGTGCCCCCTGGGGGACATTTGGCCATATCTGGAAACATTTTGGGTTATCACAGCTGGGAGTAGTGTAGGTTACTGGCTACTGGGGGTAGAGGCCACATGTGCTGTATATCTATCCTGTCGTGCCCAGGACAGCCACTACAGGAAAGAATTACCTGGTCTCAAATGTCAGTAGTGCCAAAGTTAAGAAACACTGACCTGGATCCTCCTAGTATGTTTCTTTTAGCCAAAAGTACAAAGCTCCTAACTTGTCTCACTGGCAAGATGTTTTGTTTGTTAGTTTTGTTTGTTTTTGTTTTTCAAATCTTCACGTTTCCATCACTGGCAGTTTTATCATAGAGGAAGCAGTTTAGGAACATCATGACGGAGAAGAGGTGCTGAACTGCCTGTGGAAGGTGGACTTGTCTTTTTGCCTTTTGTTTGTTTCTGTTTATCTCTTTACAAATATCATTTATGTTCATTGTAAAGTGAAAAGTACAAGTGAGTGGACAAAGGTCATCCATAGTCCTATTCCATTAAGGCTATTGACAACTTTCTGTCTTCTTCCTTTCTGTTTTTTCTCTGTTTTTGCAAGCCTAAGATCATACTATATTTACACATTAGTAACACTTTTTCCTTTTAATTTCATAATCCCAGCAGTAATAGTTTTTTGGGGGGCTTTAGCAAAAATACTTGATTTGTTATTAATAACAATGCTTTGTTAATATCATATCATTTGTTTATTTTGTTTTGGGTTTTTTTGTTGTGGTTAACTTTTTTTTTTTTTTTTTTGAGGCAGGATCTCACTCTGTTGCCCAGGCTGGAATGCAGTGGTGTCATCACAGCTCACTGCAGCCTCGACCACCCAGGCTCAGGTGATGCTCCTACCTCAGTCTCCCAAGAGCTGGGACTATAGGTGGTTGCCACCATGCCTAGCTAATTTTTCAGTATTTTTTGTAAAGACGGTTTTTCCATGTTGCCCAAGCTGATCTCAAACTCCTGGGCTCAAGCAATGTGCCCCCCTCAGCTTCCCAAAGTGTTGGGATGACAGACATGAGTCACTGTGCCTGGCTAACATTTTTAATGGCTATATAATACTCCATTATATATAATACTCCATAATACCATAATTCCTCCCTTTATGAACATTTAGTTCTTTTCAGGTTTTTACCACTATAATTAACAAAGCAGTGAACATCTTCATTCAGAAGTGATTTTCTGTATTTCAAATTATTTTCTTACAGTTCCTGCCAAGAAATAAAAAGACCAGGTAAAATACTGTGAACCTTTTCAAGGTTTTGATACATACTACCAAACCGCTGTTCAGAAAGATTTTTCCAGTTTATTCTTCCTCCACCTGTGTTTAACAGTGCTCCTTTCATTACTGACCAGCACTCAATTTATCAGTTTTAAATATTGCTAATTTGACAGGCAAAAAATCTTGTACGTAGTTATTTAAATATGCATTTTGGGCCAGCGTGGTGGCTCACACCTGTAATCCCAGCACTTTAGGAGGCTGAGGCGGGTGGATCACCTGAGGTCAGGAGTTCGAGAGCAGCCTGGCCAACATGGTGAAACCCTGTCACTACTAAAAATACAAAAATTAGCCAGGCATGGTGGCACATGCCTGTAGTCCCAGCTACTGGGGAGGGCAAGACAGGAGGATCGCTTGAACCCAGGAGGCAGAGGTTGCAGTGAGCCAAGATTGTGCCACGGCCTGAGCAACTGGTGAGATTCCCTCTCAAAAAAAAAGTATTTTTTGGCCGGGCGTGATGGCTCACACCTGTAATCCTAGCACTTTGGGAGGCTGAGGCGGGCGGATCACCTGAGGTGACGAGTTCAAGACCAGCCTGACCAATATGGTGAAATCACATCTTAAAAAAAAAAAAAAAAGACTGGGCGCAGTGGCTCACGCCTGTAATCCCAGCACTTTGGGAGGCCGAGGCGGGCGGATCACAAGGTCAAGAGATCGAGCCCATCCTGGCCAACATGGTGAAACCCTGTCTCTACTAAAAATACAAAACTTAGCTGGGCGTGGTGGTGCATGCCTGTAGTCCCAGCTACTTGGGAGGCTGAGGCAGGAGAATTGCTTGAACCCGGGAGGCAGAGGTTGCAGTGAGCCGAGATCACGCCACTGCACTCCAGCCTGGCAATAGACTGAGACTCCGTTTCAAAAAAAAAAAAAAAAAAGTATTTTTTGACCTGGACATTTTTCATATGTCGGCCAACTCCGGTTCAGTTCCGTCTATCAACAATATATTTGGAGTATTGCCCACCGAATATATTTGTTGAGTATTGCCCAATAAAAAAATTAAAAATAATAAAAATAAACAATAGATTTGTACAATAGTTGGTCAGAGTTCAGGAGCTAGGACCAAGTTTTCTTATGTGTCAAGTAGTTAAATTCCTTTAGCACATTTAGACAGCATGTTACTTTTTTTTTTTTTTTTTT
>PVKV010033273.1:0-18888 GCA_004027835.1 Alouatta palliata
TTTCCTTTCCTTTCCTTTCCTTTCTTTTCCCTTTCCCTTTTCCTTCCCTTTCCCTTTCCCTTCCCTTCCCTTCCTTTCCTTTCCTCTTTCCCTCCCTCCCTCCCTTCCTTCCTTCCTTCCTTCCTTTCTTGCTTGCTTGTTCTTGACAGTCTCGCTCTGTCCCCCAAGCTAGACTGCAGTGGCACGGTATCAGCTCACTGCAACCTCTGCTTCCCGGGTTCAAGCGATTCTCCTGCCTCAGCCTCAGAAGTAGCTGGGCCCACAGGCGCGTGCCACCTCACCCTGCTAAGTTTTGTATTTTTAGTAGAAACAGGTTTAACTGTGTTGGCCAGGATGGTCTCAATCTCATGATCTGCCTGCTTTGGCCTCCCAAAGTGCTGGGATTACAGGCGTGAGCCACCGCACCCAGCCTAAAACCTATTTTAAACCTCAGTGGTCCCCAAATTTTTTGGCACCAGGGATTGTTTTCGCGAAAGACAATTTTCCACGGACTGAGGTGTGGGGGTGGGGTGGGGAGGATGTGGATGATTTCAGGATGAAGCTGTTCCACCCCAGATCATCAAGCATTAGATTCACATAAGGACTGTGCAACCTAGAACCCTCGCGTGCACAGTTCACAGTAGGGTTTGTGCTCCTATGATAATCTAACGCTGCCACTGATCTGACAGCAGGTGGTGCTCAGGTGGTAATGCTTGCTCACGGCCCCTCACCACCTGCTCTTCGGCCTGGGTCTTAACAGGCCACAGACCGGTACTGGTCCATGGCCCAGTGGTTTGGTACTCCTGTTCTACCTTGTCTAAAAATAAAGACATGAATTTGATGTTAGATAATGTTGTTCAGCATACTTTTTCTGTTGATTCTCACTTAAAGCATATATTGACTAAATGAAAATATATCATAAACTTAAAATCGTAGATCATAATTTATCCATTCATTCATTCATTCATTCATCTTCCCATACACTCATCCAATACTTTATTTAATTTCTACTGTGTCTAAGGAACTGGTCTGGGTTTTCTGAGGGATACAGTGGAGAAGAAGATATGTGTTGTGCTCTAAGACATTTACTCAAAAAATGAATATTGTTATGTTAAAGATTCTATTATAATCCATTTTCCTGTAAACAAAAAGAAGATTGTAAAGACTTACACGCTGGAGAAATAGATTCTCCCAAGTAGACATTCACAAAGAAATGTATTTTTAATTTAATCTTTTTGTGTACATGCTCATACACATACTCCACATTTCTTATCATACGTAGTAAACATATATCTGCATTATGTTTACACAGATTTCAGTACACTGTATATAAAATACTTTGTCTAAGAAACTTTTCAAAAGTAGGAATTTATAAAACTGTATCCTATAAAAAGTTTTGATTGTTCTAATCCAAGGCTCCTCAGCAGTGGCACTGTTGACGTTTGAGAATGGATAGTGATTTGTTGGGGGAGGGGCTTCCTCTTTACTGTAGGGCATGCATGGGCTCTGTGCACTAGATGCCAGTGGCATCCCACCAGTATGACAATCCCCAGTGTGACAAATGACGGACAAAATTATCCTAAGTTGAGAATCACTGATCTAATGTTTACAGCTCCTAAGTCTTCCAAGAAATTCTCAGCAATGCTCAAATATTTTACCTTTTTTGCTCATCCTCAGGTGCACTGTAATTTCCAGAAATGAAAGCACTCCCTAAATCTATGTGTACAGTTTATGATTTATCCTATGAAACTTCAAAATCTGCAAATGAAAGTTGTTAGAAGTCTGAGTAATGGAACTGCAAGACAAACAATGAGTCTAAAGTGCTGAAGAGAAAGTGATCTTACAAAGTACCTTAGGCTTCTTTCGTAATTTCAATGTAAAACTTATCCCATGGATACATGGGACTCATTGTAAGGCAATACACACATCATTGCATATATTGATACATACAAATAAATCATCATTAGTGGAAGGAAACCTAGATATCAATGGGGAAAAAATAAATGTTCACTGGCTTTTCAGCTGATAAAACAGATGTGAAATCCCTTAAAGTTTGTATCACTTCTGTGGATTTCTTACAGGCTAAATAACTATACCCCTCCACCAAATACTAGTTGTGTGACCTTCAGCAAATCATGTATCCGTTTCTGAATTTTATTCATCTGTGAAGAGGGTGTAATGTTAGCAATTACCTTTATACAGGCCTAAGTTAATTCATTTAAAGCACTTAGAATGAATACTTGCATTCAATTTAACAATCCCTTCAACCCTTTGTATTTAGGGTACTTGATGGCTGAGAACTTTCTTTGTAGAGAAGTGAAAACTCAACCGTTTGCTCTTAAAGGATTTGCTTACTCCTTTAGAAACAGTTGAGTGCATGCAAGACTAAAATACATTATTTTATTTATTCTTAATTAGTGGCAGTCGATGAGAAAGATTTCACAGTTTTTCTCCTCAAGGAATTAGATTAAGGAAGTATCTGAGAACCCCTCAAGCTGCCCTTCATGAGTTTCTACTCTTAGATCATTTTGAACAGGACCATTTTCCTCTTAACTTACCCTAACCAGAGCATTTTAAGACTCTTGTTACCTACAGCTGGAAAGGCAAGAGTGTCAAGATGCCTGAGATAGCTGGAAGGGCTTTCTGATCCTGTAAGAAAAATGTTGATTTCCGAGGAATTTTAAAACTGCAGCTTAATCTCCTCATGGATCTGGGTCAAGTCCCTTGTCAAATAGAGTTATCTTGTTTTATGATCAGACTGAAACCATCCTGTTTCTTGTTCGGCCTTGCTAGGACGTTTCATGACTACTCAGCAGTTCTTATCAACGCCCTTAAGAGTAGTCATGAAGCATCGTAGCTAGGCCAACAGGCAGGAAATTAGAATATGGAAGACACGGCTTAGAAACGTGTTACATTTAACTCACAGTTCAAATGTGTGATCACCTCCAGCACACGTGTGCACACACACACAAAGGAAGTTTTAAGAGATTCTACCTCTTAGAAGGATGGCTGCTAGAAGTCATAATAAGTAGGGACAAAGTCTTACAGGGACAGGGTCCTAGGTATAATGTTGAGAGATTATATCTATAATAAAGAGAGATTTAGGGCACACAAGATCTACTAATGCCCAGGGGACATGTTTTTCCTAGTTTTATAATCAGGGTAATTTCCTTAAGCTCTTAGTTTCTGAGTTACCCTTCTGTGCAGGAATCTGGTATCTCCCTTTGCAACTCATTCAATTAAACACATTTAACTCAAAAAAAAAAAAAAATAGGTGGGCCGGGCATGTTGGGTCACGCCTGTGATCCCAGCACTTTGGGAGGCTGAGGTGGGTGGACCACAAGGTCAAGAGATCAAGACCATCCTGGCCAACATGGTGAAGACCCATCTCTACTAAAAATGGAAAAATTAGCTGGATGTGGTGGTGCGCACCTGTAGTCCCAGCTACTTGGGAGGCTGAGGCAGGAGAATCGCTTAAACCTGGAAGGCAGAGGTTGCAGTGAGCCGAGATTGCGCCACTGCACTCCAGTCTGGCGACAGAAGGTGACTCAGTTTAAAAATAAATAAATAAATAAGTGAAGGTAGTTATTTTTCACAAAGTCTGTTCAAAGTATTTTCTGATTTATCAACTTTAATTTTTCCCATGTAAGATCCAATTTTTAAACTTCTGCACTTTTCAAAAGTATTAATTAGAAGTTTCCTATATGTTCATCAAAACTTTACATCTTTCCTCTCATAAATGAAGTTAAGGTTTAGGTTTTTTCTTTAATATTTTATATGGCTTTAGAGACGGCTACTCTAAATCTGCTCACTATCATATTCTCTGTTGCTCTCTGGTAAGAACATGTGCTCACTGATCCTTTACCTACCAGAGGCTGTTGATGTAGTGAGCAGCAAGGGTCATATACAGACTCCCAGCTTGTGATTCTCCTATAAAATATGTAATAGCCAGAATCAAGGGAGACCAGAAAAGTCACTTAAAAGAATTGATAATTCAAGAAATGAAATACAGGGCTTTATGAATTTTAAATGATGAGAAACCCATCTTAGTTGAACTTGATAAGTGTATAGCAAATAAGAGAATAGATAAGAGAATAAATATTCTTGGATGTACTAATAGTATTATTTTACCATGAAAGCAACAGATTGCTTTCAATGGATAATTGAACCCATTTCTCATTACTTGCTCCAACTGAATCTGAAAGTATGATCTTTGAATGCCATTTCTATAATCCAGATATTCTATGTTTAAAGGAAAAGGAAGACATAGCCTGAGTGTTTTAACTGAGCATTTATTTTGCGAGTCCCTGTAATATGTATTTTCCAATTATTATTTTATTTAATCCTTACATTCTGCCAGGTAAGTATTACTCCATTTGTTGATGGAAATAAAGGTCAGAGAGGTTGAGAATAGAGCCAAAAATTGTGCAGCAATGGTAAGACATTTTAGATTGTTGCAAAGTTAAAAAGAGATTAGAGAAATTCATCCGTTTACTGTGTGTGGATGTTTGTGTGTGTGTGGATGGGTAAAATAATTATCCTGTGTTCAGAAGCCTCCAGGGAAGTACTTTTAAGGTTATTAGTGGTTTTGCAAAATCAAAACAAATGGGTAGGGATTAGTGGTAGGGAGGGGACAAAGCAGAGCCCTTAGTAGTTTAGACTATTTTGCTCTTGGCAAGAAGTCAACAATTTGTATAAAGATTGAGCGACCCCAACATGAGATATGGAGAGCTGTGAAATGACAGGAGTCATTACACCAGAATAGCAGATGGAATTCTCTTGGAAGTTGGCTCCGGGTTGAACAAGTGGAAGAGAGCAACATTTTCAAAAGCCCTGCAGATACTGGTGCTGCTGACATAGATCAAAGAACAGTATATCAAGTTTTAACAAATAGAAAATATATGTGGAGATATTTGTCTTTTCAAACACATGGCACAAGACCAAAACCAAGTACTTATTGGACTCATCATTGAAAATTTGGGACATAAATATTTAAAATAAAGAAATAACACATTCATTTTTGTCATTATTAAACCAGTGTTATTATAACTACTTCACAACCAGAACACCTAAACTCTGGATGGTGAAATGAAACTCATAAGACGACACAAAAATTAAGAGAAGGACATGGGAACTCCCTGACAATGACGTACAAGTTTGTTTCATCTGACATTGCCAACTTGGCAATCTTCTTCTCAAGGAAGTAGATTAAGTAAATATCTGAGAACTCCTCAAGCTGTTCTCCATGAGTTTCTACTCTCAGATTGTTTTGAACATGACGTCTTTCCTCTTAACCTACCCTAACCAGAACATTGTCTAAGATTATTGTTACCCACAGCTGGAAAGGTTAAGAGGGTCAAGATGCCTGAGACGTGTTGTTTTTCTCATAGATGTCACAAACGATCGAGTAAAATAAACTTGCATTAGCTCTCCAACTAAACAGAGTGTGTGGCTCAACTACTGCTTCCCCTCCCAGACACACATGTGGAGAACCCACACATACACACACAACCTTAGGGCTACGTTGCCTACACTCATGAGTCTAAAATACATTCCTAGAATTAGATTTTCGTAGTTAAATAATTTTGTCATTTTAAAAATCTTGAAAGGGTGTACCAGTTTATACCTCTTATGCGTGTGTGTGTGGGGGGGTGGTATATTCCTGTTTTGTTCTGTTCATATGATGTATAAAGATGATGATTGATTTTGAGAATTTAAACCAACCTAGCATTTCTGAATAAACTTTACTTGGTCACAAAGTATTGTGCTTTACATATATTGTTAGATTTGATTTGGTCTTTTGTTAAGGATTTGCATCTACAGCGTATTTATGAGGGATGTTGGTATGTAGCTCTATTTTATTTAGATGTATTTTTCTGGTTTAGAATCAGGATAACACTGGTCTTATTGAAGTTGCAGTGTGTTCTCTTCTTCTTGATTTTCTCAAAGGATGATACTGGTACTAATTCTTCCTTCATTGTATAAAGTTTACCAAACAGCAATCTGGGCCTGAAGTTTTCTTTGTGAATCAGTTTTCACTTACGAATTTAATGCTTTTAGTTGACAAAAGGCTGCTCAGGTTTTCTGTTTCTCCTTCCAGCTCTGGCAATCTGTGCCTTTCCAAAAGTTTGTCTATTTTGTACAGTTTGCCAAGTTATTGTCATAAAGTTGTCAAAATATTATTCTTCTAATCCCTGAAGCATCTGTAATCATGGCTCTTCTTTCATTCCTAATATTGATAAATTGGTCATTCATGACTTCTTGTTCTCTTTTTTTTTTTTTTTTTAGCCAATCATAGGAGCAATTCCTGTTAGCGAACAGGAATAGGGCCAGGTAGAGCTATCTGATTGCAATGTAATTCTGACCTCGAAAGAAGGAAAAAGGGAAAGAAGGTTGGGGAAGTCTCACAGTCCAAGGAAAGTTTGAAAAGTTTGAAGGTTTAGCAAAGCCATCAGGGAGTCATTAATCAAAAACCAACTGGCAGCAGAGACCCATTTGTCCCCCAAGTAGCAAGTCTTAGTGATCAATCATGAGCTAGGTGCAGCCCGCAGGAACTGTGGCTTCCCTTGGTGTGATCATGGAGATTGAACTAGCGGCGACTAAGCTCAATATAGAAAGAAGGCTGGAGGCACATTCTTTCGGCTGCCACATTCTCTCCTTTGCATTCTTAACATCCTACATTCTCAGTGCCTTCCTGACTACTCTAGCTCACAAAGATGGCCGGGCAGTACTTACTGATTGAATGAATCGTCTGCATTCCTTAGCAGTTAATAGTCTCTGGCTTACATTTGTCATTTGCCATAGACAGAATTACCTTGTATTCTAGTTCTGTTTTTATGTTTATATATCCATATGGAAAGCCTTGCTTCAAATTTTTGACTACCTCAGAAACTTTATTAATTTGTTGATTAGCAGTCTTCCTAGGTATGCACGAAAGGAAAATAAAAATAAGATTATGGTAACTTCAACAATAATTTACTTAAAAATAAACAGCTTAAAGTTATTAAGGGCATGACATGGAAAATGTCACTTATCTATTTATTCAACAACAAATACTTATTGAGGATCTGTTGTGTGCCAGGCATATGCTCAGTGAGGGTATCACGGTAATGAATAAGACCTGTAAGCCAGTTGTCATTTTGCTTATAGATTTTTAAAACAGACACACAATAAACACATGAGTACATAAAAAAAAATATGTAGAGGCACTAGGGTTGGAAATGTACCAAATGATAGCCCCCTGAGATTTTATTTATTCTGCGTAATTGATTAGTATTAGGAAATTGAAGCATGCTTATATAAAAGATAAGCTTAAGATAAATCATCACAAAATTCTAAGTTGAGAAATCAGTAAATAATGGTCACATTTTCCTTCCAGATAGAGAAACCCGGCTGTCTTCTTAGAACATTTCCAGAATTGTACCTGTCACAGAGCCTTTGCACCCTACATGAGATATAGATATCTATAAAGCTTTAACAGAATCAGATTGATTTATTAATTTATTTACTCAGTCTGTTTTTCAAGTTTCATTACTTAGTTCCTGGAAACACAAAGGTGAAGAAGACATATTCCGTATTCATCATTGTTTAACCACAAGTGAATCTAGTATCTCGTGTTTATTTGCAGTTTATTAGCTTTTCCCCACTATGTCAGTACTTTAACAGCTGTACACACAATGCTGGCAACAAGCCTGGTGATGGGGAATTATAAATGAATAAACTACACTTTTCTCAGCCTCAAAAACTGTGTGAAATTAGGTAACAGTTCTAATTGAAAATGTTTATGAATTTCCCGTGGGTATCTTGTACAACTTTAAGTTGTAGTCTGAAGAAAATCAAGCTTTCAGTTTATAATTGAAAAATATCTCCAAGTTAGTTATACACAGTTATTTACTTTGGAAAACTGACATAGTAGATATGAAATAGTTTTTGTTTTTCTTTTAGGAAAGCCTTAATAGACATCGATATTTGAATTCTTTATTTCCCAGTGAAAACTCGACCGCCTTCTATGGAATAAATCAGTTTTCTTATTTGTTTCCTGAAGAGTTTAAAGGTATGGTCCGATGGTGCTATTGGGTGATTTCCTGATTTCTTGCTTGTTTCACTTTTGATAAATATTTAATTATAAATCTAATAAATTGAGTAATAGTTAACATTTATGAAATATTTACCTACTAAGTGTCAGACATGTACTATGTGCTCACATAAGGAAATAAATTCATGGCCACTCTCTTCTAATTATTGCTTAAGAAATAAATATTATAATCATGAACATTTCCATGTAGCTATAAAGGACAATTGTCTAATCACTTCTGCAGTTTTCTAGTGCTGTTTCTGTTCAGGACACACATGGTTCCATGGGTTATAATAGAACCAATGATATCATTTATACTCATTTTTATTACTGACCTGGTTCTATCAAACAAGTTATTTTATGTATCAGCTCCAGCCTTATTGTAGGAATTCTCTTTTGTAGTCATCAATGAATGCATTTTATGTTACAGAAAAGCACAGAGGCAAATCTAAAATGGCAGGTCTAGAAGAAGGCTACTATTTCCTCTTGAAAAGAATTCTTTCTCCCAAAGAATCCCAAGAGTCCCCCTATAATATAATAATGTTTGTCTTTTCATTTTATGTTTCTACTCAGCCATTTATTTAAGAAGCAAACCTTCCAAGTATCCCCGATACTCAGCAGAAGTACATATGTCCATCCCCAATGTGTCTTTGCCATTAAGATTTGACTGGAGGGACAAGCATGTTGTGACACAAGTGAGAAACCAGCAGACAGTAAGTTTAAATCCCTTTGCTTTTTTAATCATCTAAGCATTGAAAGGCACTTCTGAGATCAAGTTTAATCAAACTTGTAACGGAACCCATTGTTTCTCTAGGAAAATCACACCTCAGTCATCCAAAAATGACAGTGAAAGGAGAATCTCTGGAGGAATGGGAGGCAAATGTCAAATCCCTGACTTTTATTCCTGAAGATAACCTTCCTTGCTGTATTCTCTTACTAACTGCCATTGCCACCAACACACTAACTCAAGGATACTTCCCAGTATCTGTATCACAGATACCAAGCTCTCTGTACAATAGCAGATAGGAGGCTGGAGAAGGTAAACATGAGCACTAAAGGCTTAAATGGTTCAAGGAAAAAAAGGTGAAAAAGTAAAATGAAAACAGATAAATTTACCAACAGTGTGGACAAATCTCCTGGGTTCTCAAGTCTGATCTTGCAAGCTCTATCAGAAAACCTGCCCCACCTTCACAGGATCATATATCTTTTAATCTGTAGGCCTTAAAAGTATAGTCAGTAGTCAGTTCAGCTATAACGTGACACATTCATTCCAGAAAATCACTGTCTATGCAGAATTGAGCAGTAACATGACGGGGATTATGAGAGAAATAAGGTTAGATCACGCTCTCTAGGAACTTAGTCAATGACATATTTTTTAAAAGAAAACTAATAAAGACAGTAGAACAGTTTTACGCATGTATACTGATTAAGAAATATGTAAGTACTGCAATAAATATAGAAATTTACCTTGAAAAAAGACTCAAAGTGTGCTAAGGACATGGGAGTTGGAAGGGCTGTAGCTTGTGAGTTATTTTGGAGTGATCAAAGGAGGGATCTTTAGACGAGGAAGGAAAGTAGTAAGAACAGATGTGGAGGCATATGACCTATAATGCATGTAGTGAATCCACCTAGCTGGCAGATGTTTTAGGGGTATGTGCATGCTTTGCTGACATCCCCTGCCTGTCTGCACCCTCCACTGTTGGCATAGGGAATGCCTGCCGACTAGAGAAAGTCAAACTCCTAACCAGAGATAGATAGTCCCAATTTGTCTGCAGTGGAAACATCAACAGGTCATTCCACCTTCCCTTGTATGGAAAGTGTTTTGGTCCTGGCAGTTTCTTAGTCAATGTCTAGTTAGAATGATTTTTGCTTCTCAGATTCTATATTTATTTTTGTGCATTAAGTTTTACCACCAAATCATTGGCTTTATCATTGGATTTGTAATAATGTGAATTAGCCATAAATCCAATCCTTCCAAAAATTATCCACCATGTATTAAAGAGGGGACTTTTTAAAATATATATTATATATATATATTTTTTTTTCTTTTATTATTATTATACTTTAAGTTCTAGGGTACATGTGCAGAATGTGCAGGTTTGTTACATAGTTATACATGTCCCACGGTGGTTTGCTGCATCCATCCCCCCGTCACCTACATTAGGTATTCACCTAATGTTATGTCTCCCCTATCCCCTTGCTATCCCTCTCCTAGCCACCCCACCCCCCTAAAGAGGGAACTTTTAATTAGGCATCTTTAATTAAAGTAATATATGAGGGATTTTTTTCTTTTTATGCAGAAACTGCCCTTGTGACTTGACTGAAGCTGGCTCTAGGGGTGGTGTCAGCAACCTGTATTCACCCTTGTCAAGGTGTGGAGACCCTGCTATAGTAGGGTCTTAGTAGAACCCTTAGTGAGTGTTTTTACTATGCCATAGGCACTAGAGATATAGACAGACCTTTAAAAGAGTACTTAAAGCCATTAAGTTGCCCAAAACTTAACTCTGCAAAGATATCCAGTTGTCCTTATTCCTATTTTTGGTCTAACTCTGCCACACATGGCCCTCTGGTTAAGTCAGTTTCATCCAATCTCAAATCCTCCTCTCCTCTACCTTTTCTGTGGATCCTTCTTTTTTATATGTGATCTTGTGATCCCTAATTTGATTTCCTCTGTCTCCTCTCTTTCTTTCAGGACTAGTCCTTTTATTCTTTTGTTCTAGTTTGTCAAGTAAAAGCAACTTCATAGATCCGCAGTCACCATAATTGGCAGCCAATACTGGAGTCATGACTAACACGGGTTTATGTCTTTAGGGCATTTCATGTGCAGCCACTATAAGCATACTTAATAGGTACATGTGGCATCTTTATAGCCTAAAAAGTAATTCATTAATCGCTTATCTCCATCAAATAATGAGCACAAATTACATCTTTCCCTTCCTCACCCTTAGGCCTAAAGTGGTATATGACCAGTGAAGCAGAGTGTCCTAAGAAAAGCAAGGGGGATTGAAGGATGGGGTGGGAGTCAGCACATGCTCTCCAGCAGAAAAGCCCCTTACAAGGAGAAGTCACATATTCACTGAACTGAATAGTCTTTTAAAAGAGCATCAGTTAGTCCTCAGTCTCTAAATACTCACTTCTCTCTTGCATTGCCAAATTTAGAATAGTAATAATGCTAATAACATGGACTAATAATTAAATGATGCTCAGAAGAGACTTTTGGTTTTCTTTTTTTTTACTTTAAAAATCTAAAGGTTAGGCATATGCATTTTATAGGTTTCCAGATCCTGGGAACCTTACTTGATTTGATAACTTGTTATATTGAGAGACGTTAGTAAGTTGATTTAAACCCTGTGTATACTACTCTTTGTTCTATTTTTAAACAGTGTGGAGGATGCTGGGCCTTCAGCGTGGTGGGGGCAGTGGAATCTGCATGTGCAATAAAAGGGAAGCCACTGGAAGACCTAAGTGTACAGCAGGTCATTGACTGTTCGTATAATAACTATGGCTGCAATGGAGGCTCTACTCTCAATGCTTTGAACTGGTTAAACAAGGTGACTAGTCTCTCAGCCTTTTAAACTCTGTATTTCCTTTTTTGCTTGTTTACTGTGTGTTCAAAATTCAAACAATTTGCTCGCATATGTTCAAGAATGTTTCCACATTCAGAAATGTAGATGATCAAAGCTTGAAGTAATCAGAATGTTTAAAAATGAATCATTCCAGGCAAATCAGTTGTCAAGAAATCAAAAAGGGAGAAATCTGAAGTCTGTCTTCAGAGAAATATTTATATTCATCCCTTAACTTCTTAAATATGTAAATGCTTTTTTGCAGATCTGAATATCTCATAATGCCCCAGAAAGATGAAAATATATGATTTTTTTATTTTCATAGAATTTCTGAATGTTAAGGTTAAAAGGGACATTAGAGACTAACTAATTTTGCAGCTCTTTTTTTTTTTTTTCTTTTTTTTGAGATGGAGTCTCACTCTGTCACCCAGGCTGGAGTCCAGTGGTGCTATCTCGGCTCACTGTAACCTCCACTTCCTGGGTTCAAGTGATTCTCCTGCTTCATGCCCAGCTAATGTATATATATTTAGTACAGATAGGGTTTCACCATATTGGCCAGGCTGCTCCTGAACTCCTGACCTTGTGATCCGCCTAACTCAGCCTCCCAAAGTGCTGGGATTACAGGTGGTGAGCCACCTAGCCTGTAGCTCTCTTTATAGATGAAGAAATGAGGCCTGAAAGGTGAGATCATGTTGCCAAGTCAGTGGCACCTTCATTCCCCAGCCTCCCACAGTAGGACTTTGCTCAGTATACCACAATGTCCCTCAGTGTTCCTAGAACTTAGCCTGACAGTGTCCCAGATCTGAAATCAACTGCATGAAATTTGCCAATGAGGGTGCTGTTAGGTTCTGTAAAATGTCATCAAGCCAGAGCTTCCCAAACCTGAATGCTCTTCCGTTATCCATTGATTGCATTTTTAATCACGTATTCCAGGAGCTACACACTATAGACAACAATGAATTGTGAGTCTCCTCCCTTTTATTAGCCTAGCGTTCAAAAAGGGAGGATTCTGTACAGACAACTATAAAGTATTTGACACATGCTATATGAATGGCATGAAAGTGAAGTGATAGAAAGAATGCTTGGTTTAACCACTGCCTGTGTATAAACCACAGGACAGAGTCTGGTTGACAGAACCAGAATCCCTGGGAGGAAAGTGAGCTGCCATATTTCACCACCGGGAAAACGATGATATGACTGTTATCAGATCCATGCGGGGGTGTCTACAAAAGGATGCTACAAGATAAAGAGAAGTAAGGGAGAAGGAAAGATATTGACTCTAAATGTCTAGAATATCCAGAACAAGCACCTAAGGATTTAGTTTATAATATTAAAAACCCGAAGTATAGTCTTGGGCACAATGCCTAACGCCTATAATCCCAGTATTTTGGGAGGCCAAGACAGGTAGATTTCTTGAGTCCAGGAGTTTAAAGCTGACCTGGGCAACATAGTGAGACCCTGTCTTTATAAAAAATACCAAAAATCAGTCTGGCACTGTGGCACATACCTGTAGTCACAGTTACTGGGGAGATGGAGGTGGGAGGATCACTGGAGCCCAGGAGGTGGAGGTTGCAGTGAACCGAGATAGAACCATTGCACTCCAGCCTGAGTAACAGAACAAGACTCTGTCTCGAAAGAAAAAAAAAAACAGAAAAAGAAAAAGAGTGCCAAGTATATCCACATGATGAAGGTGTGTGAAATTGAAACTGTTTTGACACAGTGAAGTAAGTTCTATTTGATTTATAAAACAATTGACAGTAAACATTTTTGGTGACTGTTTTCTTTTAGATGCAAGTAAAACTGGTGAAAGATTCAGAATATCCTTTTAAAGCACAAAATGGTCTGTGCCATTACTTTTCTGGTTCGCATTCTGGATTTTCAATCAAAGGTTATTATGCATACGACTTCAGGTAAAGATCTTATTGTATTATGCTTTTCTTTATATATTTTTAAATTATGACCTGTTGACTATTTAGTTAATAATTTGATTGAAGGCATCACTGCATACTCTTAATCATTGTAAAACATACTTTTTTCTGAGAGACTAGCAATTACAATGGAATGTTGTAAATGTTATTTCTTAATTATAATCTACTTATTTTTCCAAGTGTCATTACAATAGAAATAACAAATTTAAATTCTGTTTAAGGTATAATGTATATGTGTATTTATTTGTTATATTTTATTTATTACACTTATATTATAAATTATAATTAGTGTATAATTTATATTTATATATACCACCTTCATCTTACCAAATTTAGGTGTTAAAATACTATTAGCATATTTCAATCTTAACAGTGAGTTCATCCAGAATTGCTTTTTATAGACTCTGCAGCCAATATCAAGCAGGCTACATATCAGAAAGCATGTTTTGAACACCCCGTATGTTCTTTGTATTTTTCAAGTCTCAGCCATTTGAAAACTATAACACAAAACTTCAGATTAGAAACAAGATGGAAGCGTATACTACTGAAGATAAATTATTTGGCACACACTAGAAGCATGATGGGAATGCAGGGGTAGATAAAGACAGGCTGAGGAAAAGGACTTGTGTTGGGATTGAAGAGCAGGGTAACTTTGGATAGTTTCAGGGGAAACAATCATTAAAAATGCTTTCAAAATACATGAAAAACACAAAGCTGGCTGGAGAATCATCATGACCATTCGATAGAGTGCAAAATAGGTGTTCATGGTTGAAAAGGACAAACGGAGGCCCAACCGACTCCTGGCTTCATTAAGAAAATATGTGATGGGAACTTTGCAGTCTTTTGAAACAGAGAAAACAGAGGAACTAAATTAAATTTGGATAAGGTAACAGAAGGCCCTATGAATTACTGGTCCTGAATATAAAAGAATCCCTTGATCCAGATGGTATCTACCCATGGGATATGAAAGAAGTCAAAAGTGAAACTGCATCCTTGAACAAAATGTACCTGTTTAAATGAGCCTAAGTGTGCCAAAGAACTGGCAGGTTGTCAGCATAGCTCTGCTGCAACAAGGGTCCTCAGGGTGACTGTAGGAACCATTACCAGACAGGCTTAATTCCACAGCTGGTAGGCTACATAGGATGTATAATAAAATGTGCAGGGTCACGGAGCACCTTGGTCAACATCTCCTTTGGGGTTAAAGGTAATGTGCTTTCTAAAATAAGAAAATATGCTCCATAAACTGTGAGTTCCTTAAGAGTATAAAGGAAGGATGTGTACAAGAAATACCTAGATTTTCAAAATGTCATTAAAAGAGATTAAGGGAATCCCATTTCATGGTAGGAAATTGAAAAAAAAATAAAGAAGAAGCAAAAGAATAATAGGCATTAGTCTGAATTAAGGGAAAGAGAGAATGCAGGAATTATGGGAAGAGGTCCCAATCAAACTCTCTTGTTTATATGGAAGATTACCTCTAACAGTACATTGCTAAGCTGACAACAGTTGACTGCAAGAAGGTCTTTCTTTGATTCATTTATTCATTCAAAATATTTACTGACTTTTTTTTTAAGTTCTGGGGATTTGGCATAGAACACGACAAACAACAACTTTGCCCTCATTAGTGATTGAGACAGGCAACAACAAAAAAATAAAAATATGTATGGCATTTCAGCTGTAATAATTTCCAAAGAGAACAAAAGAAAACAGTGTGAAGAAGAGGAAAGAACTGGTAATAGGGGGAGTATACAATTTGAGAAATAGTGGCCAGGCAAGGTCAAGTGAAGACTTGAGGAAGTGTGTGGACTTAACCATGCCTCTGGGGCAACAACATTCCCAGCAGAGAGACTTTAATTGCAAAGATAGTGAGGCAGAAACATGTCTGGCATGTTAGAACAATGATGGAGCCACTGTGGCTGTAGTGTGGAGAAGAAAGGCAAGACTAGTAGGAGATGAGCTCATACTGTCCCTATGTTAGTCTGTTTTCATGCTGCTGATAAAGGCATACCCAAGACTGGGAAGGAGAAGAGATTTAACTGGACTTAGAGTTCCACATGGCTGGGGAGGCCTGAGAATCATGGTGGGAGGCAAAAGGCACTTCTTACTTGGTGGCATCAAGAGAAAATGAGGGAGAAGCTAAAGCTGAATCCCCTGATAAACCCATCAGATCTTGTGAGACTTACTCACTATCATGTCAATAGCATAGGAAAGACTGGCTCCCATGATTCATTACCTCCCCCTGGGTCCCTCCCACAACATGTGGGAATTCTGGGAGATACATTTGAAGTTGAGACTTGGGAGCGGGCACAGCCAAACCATACCGTTCCATCCCTGGTCCCTCCAAATCTCATGTCTTCACATTTCAGAACCAATCATGCCTTCCCAATAGTCCCCCAAAGTTTTAACTCATTTCAGCATTAACCCAAAAATCCACAGTCCAAAGTCTCATCTGAGACAAGCCAAGTCCCTTCTGCTTATGAGCCCGTAAAATCAAAAGCAAGCTAGTTACTTTCTAGATACAAAGGAAGTACAGGTATTGGGTAAATACAGCCATTCCAAATGGGAGAAATTGGCCAAAGCAAAGGGGTTACAGGGCCCATGCAACTACAAAATCCAGCAGGGCAGTCAAATTTTAAAACTGCAAAATGCTCTCCTTTGACTCCAGATCTCACATCCAGGTCATGCTGCTGTAAGAGGTGAGTCTTGGACAGCTCTACCTCTGACCTTTGCAGAGTACAGCCTCCCTCCTGGCTGCTTTCATGATCTGACATTAAGTGCCTGTGGCTTTTCCAGGCACATGGTGCAGGCTCTCAGTGGATCTACCATTCTGGGATCTGGAGGACAGTGACCCTCTTCTCACAGCTCCTCTAGGCAGTGACCCAGTAGGTACTCCGTGTAGAGATTCTGACCCCACATTTTTCTTCTGTACTGTGCTAGCAGAGGTTCTCCATGAGGGCGCCACCCCCGCAGCAAACTTTTGCTTGGATATCCAGACATTTCCATGTATCTTATGAAATCTAGGTAGAGGTTCCCAAACTTTAGTCCTTAACTTCTGTGCACCTACAAGCTCAACCCCACATGGAAGTTGCTAAGGCCACAGCCTGAGCTCTATGTTGGCCCCTTTCTGCCATGGCTGGAGCATATGGAACAAAGGGCACTAAGTCCCTAGGCTGCACACAGCACAGGGACCCCGGGCCTCGCCCATGAAACCACTTTTTCCTCCTGGGCCTCTGGGCCTGTGATGGGAGGGGCTGCTGTGGAGGTGTCTGACATAACCCAGGGATATTTTCCTCAGGGTCTTGGGGATTAACATTCGGCTCCTCGCTACTTAGGCAAATTTCTGCAACCGGCTCAAATTTCTCCTCAAAAAATTTGTTTTTCTTTTCTACTGCATCATCAGGATGCACATTTTCTTAACTTTTATATCCTGTTTCTCTTTTAAAATGAAATGCTTTTAACAGCACCCAAGTCACCTTTTGAATGCTTTGCTACTTAGAAATGTCCTCTGCCAGATACCCTAAATCATCACTCTTAAGTTCAAAGTTCCATCGATCTCTAGGGCAGTGCAAAATGCTACCAGTCTCTGCTAAAACATAACAAGAGTCACCTTTGCTCCAGTTCCCACAAATTTCTCATCTCCATCTGAAACCACCTCAGCCTGGTCTTTATTGTTCATATCACTATCAGTATTTTGGGCAAAGCCATTCAACAAGTCTCTAGGAGGTTTCAAACTTTCCCACATTTTCTTGTCTTCTTCTGAGCCCTGGAAACTCTTCCAGCCTCTGCCTGTTACCCAGTTCCAAAGTCACTTCCACATTTTCAGATGTCTTCTCAGCAACACCCCACTCTACTAGTACCAATTTACTGTATTAGTCAATTTTCATGCTGCTGATAAAGACATACCCGAAACTGGGAAGAAAAAGAGGTTTCATTGGACTTATAGCTCCACATGGCTGGGAAGGCCTCAGAATCATGATGGGAGGCAAAAGGCATTTCTTATATGGCAGTGGCAAGAGAAACTGAGGAAGAAGCAAAAGGGGAAAACCCTGATACAACTATAGATCTCATGAGACTTATTCACTATCATGAGACAAGCACGACAGAGACTGGCCCCCATGATTCAGTTACCTCCCCTGCCCCCCCGGGTTCCTCCCACAACACATGGGAATTCTGGGAGATTCAATTTGAGACTTGGATGGGGACACAGGCAAACCATATCAGTCCCCAAGCCGTAGCCTTAGAGCAGGGTATTAGAAGAATGGCCTTGGAGATGAGAGTTGAGGGGTATACATAGATTAATACTTCTCACAGAGTGAAGAGCCCTACACAGTTTTTTACTGGAGAGGAGATAACGACAAGGGAGTCCAGGAGGATTCCAGGCCTTTTGATCTGAATGACTGAAAAACAGAATCACCATTAATTAAACATGAAAGTCTAAGACAGGAACAGATTTAGAAGGAAATAGCAAGAGTTCAGTTGGAACACATAGGAAGTGATCCCAGGAAAGACTGGTAATGGGGTGGGGAAATGAGAGAACTGGGGCAGCAGGATTTCTTGATTAAGCCAATTATTGCTGTAGCTAACCTTGTGCTTAGTCCTATTAGGGAACTCTGGTGGCCATGAAAAATTTGCAGTTCAGTGCCATCCCACCCAAGTTGATGATTGTTGTCTTCCCTGATTCATTAGTTGAGGGTGCAGCTGGGGATAGAGATGGGGACAGGGCTTGCTTTCCTGATTCTGTGAGGGAAAGTCCTCTGGGAAAGAGCTGTTAGTCCTTAACTTCTCCTTAACATTGTTGTAAGTTGGGTGAGTGTGCATTGCAGTGGTGACAGAGGATGTGGGAGGGTCTTCCAAAGCATTTGCTGTAACTGGGCACAAGACCTGGTCCTTTGTACTTCAGTAATATTATTTCCATGTAAGGTGGATGCCTGAGACTCGGGGAGAGCCGTACAGCTAGTAAACTGTGAAGTCTGATCAGAACTCATATCTGTTGAACTCCAAAGCTTGTGCTTTTACACTTTTACTCCTAAGACTATTGGTAAGTTCATGAGATCTTAGGTTTCCAGCCAAGTACTCCTCAATACATTGTACAGAACCTGAAAATATCTAAGAAGGGGAAAGTCCTCTAAAACATAAAAACATAACCTAAGCACTTTGGGAGGCCGAGGCGGGTGGATCACGAGGTCAAGAGATCGAGACCATCCTGGTCAACGTGGTGAAACCCCGTCTCTACTAAAAATACAAAAATTAGCTGGGCGTGGTGGCGTGCGCCTGTAGTCCCAGCTACTCAGGAGGCTGAGGCAGGAGAATTGCT
This sequence comes from Alouatta palliata, assembly GCA_004027835.1. NCBI lineage: Eukaryota > Metazoa > Chordata > Mammalia > Primates > Atelidae > Alouatta > Alouatta palliata. The sequence continues at coordinate 18,856 of PVKV010033273.1, forward strand.
TGAACCCAGGAGGCGGAGGTTGCGGTGAGCCGA
>PVKV010033274.1:0-18884 GCA_004027835.1 Alouatta palliata
TGGGGTCTGTCGGGGGAAAAAAGGGGAGGGACAGCAGGGGGTGGGGAGTTGGGGAGGGATAGCATGGGGAGAAATAACAGATACAGGTGATGGGGAGGAAGGCAGCAAATCACACTGCCATGTGTGTACCTATGTAACAATCTTGCATGTTCTTCACATGTACCCCCAAACCTAAAATGCAATAAAAATTATATATATATAAAAAAAAAAAAAGAAATACATTAGGTTCCTGGACAAAACATCATGGTCTCTGGCACAATAAAAAGACAATGTTTCAAGGAAATTTATTTTTTGTTATGGAATTACTTGACACATTTTATGTAACTGTATTTCACTATTCTCCTTGTAATTTTTAATAAACAAGAGTGACCTTCTAAGTCCACATTTCTATGACAAAGAACTCTTATATAGTGGAATAGAAGAGAGGGCAACGAAAACATGGTAGGAAAAAGAAGCATAAAAATGTGGAGTGTCTAGCATATCCTTTACAGAAGTGACAAATAGCCTGAGTACTCCATATAGAAGGAAAAGCATTTGCTTAACATCCACTGAAGCTGAATACAATGTTAAATGAAGAGTATGAAAACTGAATGGAAAGAAATGAGATTATGCCAAAACATCCTGAACATGTGTTCATATTAAACATTTTAGCCTTGAAGATGATATATGTCTTTTTCTTTAAGTCTGCATCCCTAGTCTTTCTACATGTGTAATAAATAAATATTAAAATGATGCAAACTAATATTCAAGTTCAAAATTACAGTAAGATCCCATGAAATAAAATTTCAAAGAACAAGGATTCTGCATTAGTTCATTTTGCATAAAGAACTACTGGAGACTGGGCAATTTATGAAGAAAAGAGGTTTAATTTACTCTTGATTCAGCATGGCTGGGAGGCCTCAGGAAACTTACAATCATGGTGAAAGGTGAAGGGGAAGCAAGACACCTTCTTCACAGGGTGGCAGGAAGAAGAATGAACGCAGAATAAAATACCAAACACTTATAAAGTCATCAGATCTCAAGAGAACTCATTCACTATCAAGAGAACAGCATGGGGGAAACTGCCCCTATGATTCAGTTACTTCTACCTGGTCTCTCCCTTTATATGTGGGGATTCTGTGGATTCTGGAGATTATAATTCAAAATGAGATTTGGGTGGGGAGAATTCAGCCATGTTAGTTTATAAAGCTACAGTTAGTATTTGGTATTATATGATGTGGCAAGGATTAAAATTGGTCACATGAAGTTCCATTGTTCTGGAAGATGAAAGAGTTTGGAGAATGAAGGAGTTCTGGAGATAGATCGTGGTGATGGTTACACAACCATGCGAATTCAATTCCACTAAACCGAACACTTAAAATAACTAAAATGGTAAATTTTATTATGTATATATATTTTATCACAATTAAAAAGAGTAGGTCAAATAGGAATAAAGTTATTTGTAATTTCACAAATTAAGTACCAGAAAAATGTTTCAGAAGACCAATGCATGTGCTATAATTTACAGCTTTAGTGGTCCTAATGAGTAGAGATCAAGAACATAGCTTATTGTTCTGGAAGTTAGACAAGCAGCTCAGTGGCTTGGTGATTAGGGAAGTAATTTTTACAATATGTTTGGGTAGTAGAAGCCCTAACTTTTGTTCCAAAATTTTTGTCTCCTTTGGAAGACTAAAAAGCTAAATAAAGGTAATCAAGAATGCAGAGAGAGCATGAGAGAGACAGAGAGAGAGAGAGAAGAAAGGACCTCCAACCCTAGCTGAGATGGAAACACAAAAGGAAGATATTTAATATCAATAAAGATGATAATAAAATAAACAACTGCCATATGCAATTACCCAGATATATTTGAAATAAAGAAAATATGAATGGTACACTAAGTTTGTTTAATGCTAAAATAATATATTTGAATATATATAAAATAGGACTATGAAATACAGAATTTAAAATTAATGACTATAATAAAAATCAGAAATAATGGGAATAAAAAATAAAGCAACAGATATTAAGCAAAAAACAACAGAATGAATCCAAAATAAGAAAGAATTAATGAACCTAAAACACAACTGATAATTCACTCAGATGACATAAACACATAAAGTAATATTTAAAATATACGATGATAGTTTCAAGAGCTAAGATGTACTAAGAGTTTCAGGAGAATGCAATAGATGGAGTGATGAGAAATTATATTTGAAAGGACAGCTACTAAGAATTTTACCAAACTAAGGAAACACATGAGAATTTAGGTGGAAAAATACACATTAATATATGGGAGAATAAACAAGATTTAATTAAAATCTAGATATATTTTGTGAAAACATTTACATGTCAAAAACAAACGTATAAAGTTCTTCAACCTTACCAGGGAGATAAAACAGATTTCCTGTAATAGAGTAGGCAATTTCTCTAGGTCATGATAGACAGATTGCCTGTTACAGAAAACAATATAATAGACAAGGATTGTCAGATAAAATATAAAATACCTAGCTAAATTTAATTCCAGATAAAAATGAATTTAAGTATATCTCAAATATTTTATAGAACATACTTATTCTACAAATGTTAAAGTGTGGTTTATTTATAAAAAGAAATATTATTCAGCCTTAAAAAGAAGGAAATTATGGCATTTGTGAAGACATGAATGAACCCTGAGGATATTATACTAAGTGACATAAGCCAGTCATAGAAATACAAAAAACAGTATGATTCCACATATAATGAGGTATCTAAAATAGGCAAACACATAGAAGCAAAGAACAGAATAGTAGGCATCTAGGGCTTTGTAGGGAGGATAAATGGGGAATTGCTGTTTCATAAGTATTAATTTTCAGTTATGTAAGATGAATAAATTCTAGAAATCTGTTGCACAATATAGTGCCTATAGTTAACAATAACGTATGATGCAGTTTAAAAATGGTTGAAATTATTAACAACAAAACATGAAAACAAAACAAAACAGAGGACGAGGGTACTCTTAGCATTAATGAATATGTCTATTACCTTGATGGTGGTGATGGTTTCATAAATGTATACCAATGTCCAAAGGTAACAGGCATCTGCACCCCAACTCTTCTTGACACATTTCAGAAACCTGCAAAATTATTCAAATTAGCCAATCCATAAGGGGTCCAAAAAATGTAGCTAACCTTACCCCTTATGGCATGAGTAAGCTGCTCACTACAGCTCCAGCCTACTGCTACCTAGTCCCTGGGCAAAGCCCCTGTGTGGTCCCTGTTTTGCTTCTCCCTTTTGGATCTGCAGATAACAAAAAGTTCCGCTTTTCATCTATCAAAGTGTCAGTATGTTTTGGCCTGTCATTAAAAGAACATTAGAGCGTGGGGCCAAGATGGCTGACTGGAAGCAGCTGCAGTGCATGACACTCATGGAGAGGAACAAAAGGGGTGAGTAAATAGAGCACCTTCAACCTAAGCATTCAGGTACTCACACTGGGACTGATCAGGGAAACTGCTTGATCCATAGAAAACAGGGAAAATTAGGGCAAGGCAGTAGTCCACTCGGGAGCCATGCAGAGCCAAGGGAACACCCACCCTCAGCCAAGGGAAGCAGTGAGTGCGATACTGGGTAACCATGCTTTTCCCATGGATATTTGCCACCTTCAGATCAGGAGATCCCCTCGTGAATTCACTCAATCAGGGCACTGAGCTGTGTGGAGTCTTGGCAGAGCAGCTTCTCAGCCACACACAGAGACCCAGGAGCTTTACATACTCCAGCCCCTGGGATTTCCAGCAAAGGTAACTGCAATTCAGGCAAAGTGGGGTGTCTGTATATACCCCTGGAAGGGAGCTGAATCCAGGAGCTTTACATACTCCAGCCCCCGGGATTTCTAGCAAAGGTAACTGCAATTCAGGCAAAGTGGGGGGTCTGTATATACCCCTGGAAGGGAGCTGAATCCAGGAGGCTTACCAGCTTGCTATGCACGCCCCACTTTCATGGCACCTCACAAGATAAGACCGACTGACTTGGAATTCCAATCAGTCACCAGGAAGAGGGTAGCACTTAGCTGAGATGGGAGGAGCTCCCATGGGGAGGGGCAGGTCGCCATCTTTGGTGTAGTTCCAGCCCGTAAGCTTTGGAGAGTCCAAATGGACTGGACAAGAAAGGGGTCCCCCAGCATGGCATAGCTGCTTTACCAAAATGTAGCCAGACTGTCTTGTCTTGTCTCGTCTCATCTCCCCTCCTCTCCCCTCGTCTCTCCTCGCCTCCCCTCCCCTCCCCTCCCCCTCCTCTCCTCTCCTTTCTTTTTTTTCTTTTCCTTTGAGATGGAGTCTCGCTCTGTCACCCAGTGTGGAGTTCAGTGGAATGATCTCAGCTCCCTGCAACCTCGGCCTCCTGGATTCAAGCAATTCTTTGCCTCAGCCTTCTGAGTATCTGGGATTACAGGCACATGCCACCATGTCCGGCTAATTTATCTTTTATATTTATTTATTTATTTTGTAGTTTTACTAGAGATGGGGTTTCACCATCTTGGCCAGGCTGGTCTTGAACTCATGACCTCATAATCCACCTGCCTCGGCCTTCCAAAATGCTAGGGTTACAGGCTTGAGTCACTGTGCCTGACTGTTTCTTTAAGAAGGACACTGATGCATTCCTCTTTACTGGATAGGACCTTCAAGCTGAGGACTCTAGCCATCCCCCCTCACATTCTACAGACAGAGTTCTGATTTGTCCATGAGATGGAGTGCCTGGAGGGATGGGAAGGCCACCATCTTTCTGTTTGGGCAACTTGGCTATTCTAGTCTAAGGGCTTTGGACAGTCCAAGCCAACCAGGGCAGAGGCGGTACCCCAGCATGGCACAGCTGCTTTGCAGAGTCATGGCCAGACTGCTTTTTAAAATGGGATCCCAATCCATTCTTTCTTACTGGGTGAGACCTCTCAGCTGGGGTTTCCAGCCACTCGCTCCCAGTTCTAATTTCTCCCTGGAATGGAGTGCCCAAGAGGTGACGTGGGCTGCCACCTTTGCTGTTTGGGTGTCTCAGCCATTCCAACCTATGGACTTTGTGGAGCCCAAATTGATTGGGTCCTGAAGGGATTGTCCTGAAGGGATCCCCCAGCACAGCACAGTTTTTCTACCAAAACACAGCCAGACTGCTTCTTTAAGCAGGTCCCTGATCATGTTACTCCTGACTGGTTGAGACCTCCCAACCAGAGTCTCCAGACACATCCCATAGGTGTGTTTGAGCCAGCAACAGTTCCATACCTCCATGGGCTAGAACTCCCAGAGGAAGGGGATGGGTGCCATCTTTGCTGTTTCACAACCTTCAGTGGTGATACCTCCAGATACTAGAAAATTTGAAATGATTAAAGTCTGGAGCAGACCCTCATCAAACTGCAGTAGCCCTACAGAAAAGTGGTCAGATTGTTATAAAAAAAAAAAAAAAAAAAAAAAAAGAAAGAAAGAAAGAAAAGAAAAAAAACAAAACCCAAAAAAGCAAACAAAAACCCCATCCAAGGTCAGCAAAACCAAAGGTAGATAAACCCCCAAAAATGAGGAAGAATCAGCTCAAAAACACTAAAAACTCAAAAAGCCAAAGTGCCCTCTCTCCTCCAAATGACCAAAACAAGTCTCTAGCAAGAGATCAGAACTGGGCTGAGGCAGCCAGAGAGAAAGACCAGATCACCTACAAAGGGATACCCATCAGACTAACAGCAGACCTTATAGCAGAAACCCGACAAGCCAGTAGAGATTGAGGGCCAATATTTGGCATACTTAAAGAAAAGAAACTCCAACTCAGAATTTCATATCCAGTCAAACTAAGCTTCATAAGCAAAGGAAAAAATAAGGTCTTTTTCAGACAACCAAATGCTAAGGAAATTCATTACCACCAGACCTGCCTTATAAGAGATCCTAAAAGCAGCACTGCATATGGAAAGGCAAAACCATCACTAGCCACTACAAGAACACACTGAAATGCATAGAACAGTGACATGGTGCAGCCACCACATAAATAAGCCTATAAGATAATCAGCTAGCATCATGATAACAGGATCAAACCCACGCATAACACTAACTTTAAATGTCAAGGGGCAAAAGTCTCCAATTAAAAAAAAAGAGTGGAAAGCTAGATAAAGAATGAAGACCTATCCTATGCTGTCATCAAGAGACCCATCTCATGTGTAAAGACACACATAGGCTCAAAATAAAGGGATAGAGGAAAATTTACCAAGCAAATAAAAACCAGAAAAAAGTAGGCGTTGCAATCCTAGTTTCTAACAAAACAGAATTAATAGCAACAAAGATCAATAAAGAAAAAGGGCATTACATAATGGTAAAGGGTTCAATTCAACAAGAAGACTTAACTATCCTAAATATATATATACACCCAGCAGAGACACGCCCAGATTCACAAAGCAAATTCTTAGAGACATTCAAAGAGACTTAGACTCCCACACAATAATAGTGGGAGAATTGAATACCCCACCAACAATATTAGAGAGATCATTGAGACAGAAAATTAACAAAGATATTCAGAAGCTGAACTTGGCTCTGGATCAAGTGGACCTGATCAACATATATAGAACTCTCCACCCGAAAACAACAGAATATGCATTCTTCTCATCACCACATGGCACTAACTCTAAAATTAATCACATAATTGGAAGTAAAATGTTCCTCAGCAAATGCAAAATAACTGAAATCATAACACATTGTCTCCTGGACCACAACACAATTAAATTAAAACTCAAGACTAAGAAATTCACCCCAAATCATACAACTATATGGAAATAGAACAACCTGCTCTTGAATGACTTTGGGGTAAATAATGAAATTAAGGCAAAGATCAAGAAGTTCTTTGAGACTATTGAGAAAAAAGATACAACATGCCAGAATCTCTGGGACACAGATAAGGCAGTGTTAAAAAGGGAAATTTATAACACTAGATGCCCATAGCAGAAAACTAGAAGGATCTCAAGTTAACAATCTAACATCTCAACTAAAAGAGCTAGAGAACCAAGAACACACAAACCACAAAGTTAACAGAAGACAATAAATAACCAAGATCAGAGCTGAACTAAATGAGATAGAGACACGGAAATCCCTTCAAAAGAGCAACAAATTCATAAGGGGGATATTACCTCTTAACCCACAGAAAAACAAATAACCATCAGAAAATATTATGAACACTTCTATACAAATAAAGTAGAAAATCTAGAATAAATGGATAAATTCCTGGACATGTATACCCTTCCGAGACTGAACAAGGAAGAAATTGAATCCCTGAACCAACCAATAATGAGTTCTCAAATTGAGGCAGTACTAAATACCCTACCAACCAAAAAAAAAAAAAAAAAAAACCCCAGGACCAGATGGATTCCAAGCTGGGTTCTACCAGACATACAAAGATGAGCTGGTATCATTCCTACTGAAAGTATTCAAAAATGTCAAAAAGGAGGCACTCCTCCCTATCTCATTCTATGGGACCAGCATTATCCGAATACCAAAATCTGGCAGAGATACAGAGATCACTGGCATTCTGGTACACTGACAACAGGCAAGCTGAGAGCCAAATCACAAATGGATTCCCTCTCACAATTGCCACAAAAAGAATAAAATGTCTAGCAACACAGATAACAAGGGAAGTGAAAAATCACTACAAGGAGAACTACAAACCACTGTCCAAAGAAATCAGAAAGGACACAAACAAATGGAAAAATATTTCATGCTCATGCGTAGAAATAATAAATATTGTGAAACTGGCCATGTTGCTGAAAGCAATTTTCAGATTCAATGTTATTCTCATTAAACTACCATTGATATAATTCACAGTACTAGAAAAAACAATTTTAAAATCTATATGGAAACTAAAAAGAGCCTGAATAGCCAAGGCAATCCTAAGCAAAAAGAACAAATCTGGAGTCAGCATGTTACCTGACTTCAAACTATACTACAGGGCTATAGTAACCAAAACAGCTTGGTAATGGCACAAGCACAGACACATAGATCAATGGAACAGAGTACAGAATTTAGAAATAAGACTACACACCTACAACCATCTGATCTTTGATAAACCTGACCAAGAAAAGCAAAAGGGAAAGGATTTTCTATTTAATAAATGGTACTGGGAGAACTGGCTGGTCATATGCAGAAAATTGAAACTGGACCTCTTCCTTACACCATATACAAAAATCAACTCAAGATGGCTTAAAGACTTAAAACTAAACTCCAAAACTATTAAAACCCTAGAAGAAAACCTAGGTAAAACAATTTAGGACATAGGCACCAGCAAAGATTTCATGAGGAAGACACCAAAAGGAATTGAAACAAAAGCAAAAATTGACAAACAGGATATATTAAACAAAAGAGTTTCAGCATGGCAAAGGAAACTATCAACAAATTAAACAGACAACCTGCATAATGGGAGAAAATTTTTTGCAATCTATGCATCCAACAAATGTCTAATATCCAGCATTTATAAGAAACTTCAACAAATTTACAAAAAGCAAACCACCTCATTAAAAAGTGGGCAAAGGACATGAACACACACTTCTCAAAAGAAGACATACATGTGGAAAACAATCATATGGAAAAAAAGCACAACATCACTGATCATTAGAGAAATGCAAACCAAACCACAGCGAGATAAAATCTCACACCAGTCAGAATGGCTATTATTAAAAAGTCAAAAAGTAACAGATGTTGGTGAAGCTGTGGGAAAAAGGAATCTTTTTCACTGTGGAGTATAAATTAGTAATTAGTTCAACCACTGTGGAAGACAGTGTGGTGATTCCTCAAAGACACTGAGACTGAAATCCCATTTAGCCCATCAATCCCATAACTGGGTACATATACAAAGGAATATAAATCATTCTATTACAGAGATACATACATGCATATGTTCATTGCAGCACTATTCACAATAGCAAAGACATGGAATCAACCTAAATGCCCATCAATGATAGCAGAATACTATGCAGCAATAGAAAGAAATGAGATTATGTCCTTTGCAGGTACATGGATGGAACTGGAGGCCATCATCCTTAGCAAACAAACACAGAAACAGAAAACCAAACACTGAGGGAATGTGTTCTCTTTCCGGGTCAAGAAGGGGGGTGTAGTTTTAAGGGCAAGAACTTCCTAGTGCTATGCTCCCTCCCACCTCTCTCCATCCAGGAGATTTAAGGGTTTATGTTTGAATTTCATGGGTATGGGAAGAAACTAAGAGTCAATCACTCCAGTGGAAGTTCTAAAGAACTCCTTTCACTGGCCAGGGGTCTTAGAGAAGGAGGGGGTTCCTGCCAGGTGAAAAGTCCCCTTCTTCCACACCCCTTCAGACTCCATGTTTGGGTCCCCTTCCACGAAAAATCTCCTGGAAGCTTTTTTTCCTCTATCCTGGATTTTCCCTCTGGAATCCCCTTTGGACACTCTCTCCTGGAAGCCTGTCTTTCCCTCTTAAACTCCAACTCTCTCTATGCCCGTCCACTCAGTGTGGCAGCTGCTTTCCTCTCCTGGATTCCATCTTTCTGGATTCTCTGAGTATGAGAGTTAGCTGTTCCTTTCTCTCTCCTTCTCCTGTTTCTCTCTCTAAATAAATCACTTTCTACAAACACTTTTGAGCCCCGCATTTACTGCGCACTCCGCTGTGGTCCCCTCTCTCATTCTTGAGAGGGAAGGAGACCAAGAACCTGGAGAAACATCCTCTCAGGGAAGCTGAGGGCACCCTCAATCCCTGAACCCCAATATTACATTTTGGTGAGCCAGCCAGGAGAGGGGTACAGCAGAAGAGGGGTACACCAGAAAGAGAGGTACAGCCGGAGAAGAAGATTTCAGAATCGTGAGTAAAACCGGCCCCATTCTGTCCTGTCTCTTTAAGAACACCTGAAGCGGCCACAGCCAGGCAGGGCTGGGAGCAGCAGCGTGGGCCAGCCGGGATTAAAAGCACAGTTTTTTTTACCTCTAAGCTCACTGCCTGCTTTCCCTCTCCTTCTCTATCCTTCGGATATGATGTCTGGGACCAAAACCTGCTGGAGCCTGTGGGGTGGAAAGGGTGAGCACCCCCACTTTCCGCTCCTCGCTGGCCGGGAACAGCCCAGTCCAGGGTGGAACCCAGCACGCAGAGGTCGGCCAGAGACAAACAGCGGGGAGCGGTGAGGCACAGCCCGAGCCTGCGGGGGACCGGGGAGCGCGGCAGCCTGACGCGTGGTTCTGGCAGGCCTCTCCGGCGTTCTCCAGTCCCAGGCAGCAGGGTAAAAAGGCTCCCCAGGACCTTCGCCTGCCTGCCGCGGGTCCCGGTGTGGGCAGCGGCTCGGGGAGTGGCCCCACTGCGCACCTGGTTCTGTCAGGGTCAACATGGCGACTGGAAGCCGCGGGGGCGGGGCAGCTCACGGCCAAACGCAGCTTTTAAACTGACGCGGCAAGTGGCTTCTTTCCTCTGCCGGTGTGGCTGAGGGGACGGAAGGGGCTGCTGGCTGTCAGCCCTGCCTGGCTTTTAGGCAGCCACGCTGCCTCAGGGTGCAGCATTCTCAGTTGAAATACGACTTAAGAAAGATTTCTGCCTTTCTTTAATGCAAGTGGCCTCTTTGCACAGTTGGTTAAGGTGTGGGGCCTGCACCTGTACGGTTTCTGGTTCAAATCCCTGGTGGAGCCAGTCTTGAATTGGTGAAATCTTTTGGGGGAAATTCAGAAGCTGAACGCTATGGAACTTCGCATTTGTATCTAAGGGTTTATGTTTGAATTTCGAGGGCGCGGGATAAGAGTGGGTCACCCCAGCGGAAGTTCTAAGGAACTCCTTTCATTGGCCGGGGTTCTTAGAGAACGAGGGGGTTCCTGCCAGGTGAAAAGTCCCCTTCTTCCACACCTCTTTGGACTCCACGTTTGGGTCCCCCTCCACGAAAAAGCTCCTGGAAGCTTTTTTTCCTCTATCCTGGATTTTCCCTCTGGAGTCCCCTTCCACACTGTCTCCTGGAAGCCTGTCTTCCCCTCCTAACCTCCATCTGTCTCTATTCCCGTCCACTCAGTGTGGCAGCTGCTTTCCTCTCCTGGATTCCATCTTCCTGGATTCTCTCACTGAGTGTGAGAGTTAGCTGTTCCTTTCGCTCTCCTTCTCCTGTTTCTCTCTCTCTAAATAAATCACTTTCTACAAACACTTTTGAGTCTGGTATTTACTGCACATTGCACCATGGTCCCCTCTCTCATTCTTGAGTGGGCAGGAGACCAAGAACCTGGAAAAACATCCTCTCCGGGGAGCTGAGGGGACCCGGAACCCCTGAACCCCAATATTACAATACCGCATGTTCTTATTAATACATGGGGCTAAATGATGAGAACCCATGCACACATATAGGGGAATGAAAAACACTGGGACATACCAGGGGGCAGAAAGTGGGAGGAGAGAAAGGATCAGAAAAAATGACTAACTGATACCAGGTTTAATAGCTGGCTGATGAAATAATCTGTACAATATACCCACTTAACACATATTTACCTATCTAACAAAGCTGCACATCCTACACATGTATACTTGAATTTAAAAGCTAAAGAACATTTCAATTTTGAAACACATTTGAGATTCCAATTTAACTGGGCACACTGAACTTTTATTTTTAAACTCTGGTAGTCCCAAATTCACCTCATTCTTTTCATCTATCATATATATATATTCCAGATATGTATATATATGTCTTCCAGAAGACAATGGAAGAACAAGTTTAAAGTAATCATATAAATATGAATCAGTATTTCTGTATAGTCATTCAAGAGTAAAGATAGAATGAAAATATTTCGCATATAGGAGACTAAATTTACAGTGAGCAGATCTTCACCAGAAAAGTATTGGGTGCATCTTTAAATGAAGTTAAATGACGAAGGAGTAAAAAAGTAGGATGCAAAGAAATTGATAATTAAATAAATTGATTAAAAAATAATAAAATTATTGGTCTGTAAACAATTAAAACTTAAAAATAATAGCAAAATTCCCATTTTTGGGGGCGTATTCAGTAAGAGATAAAAATGGCCACAGTCCTTGACTTATTTGATCAAAAAGATGCTAGAGATACAGAATAACTTCAGATGATGTTAGGAAAAAAGTAGTTTACCATATGATATAGTTTGGATATTTCTTTCCCCAAATCTTGTGTTGAAATGTAATTTCCAACGTTGGAGGAGGTTCCTGGTGGTAGGTGTTTCGGTCATGGTGTCGGGTCCCTCATGGCTTGGTGCTGTCCTCATGACAGTTAAGTTCTCATGAGATCTGGTTGTTTAAACGTTTGCGGCATCTCTCTCACAACTGTTGCGTCTTCTCTGGACATGTGATGTGTGGCTCCTACTTCACCTCTGCCATAAATAAAAGCACCCTGAAGCCTCTCCAGCAGCTGAGCAGATGCTGGCACCACACTTTCTGTACAGCATGCCGAACTGTGATCCAATTTGATCTCTTTGCCAGTTACCCAGTCTCATGTATTTCTTTATAGCAATGCAAAAACAGTCTAACACATCATGTATTTTAAAAATGTTATGGTATTCACTAAAAAAAAATAGATATCAGGTCAATACCTTCTAGATGGAGAAAGGGACAGGTGTTGGTGTTAAGGAAAGCAGATAAGGAATATGGAAAACTTATGAATCCATGAGAAGGCATAAAATTTTAAAAATAAACACATAGTTCACAGAAGCCCAGGTATATGAGATTGCAATAAAACAGGAATCACAGGAATTGTAACATTTCTGACTGAAAGAAAGTCCAGAGTGCCATATAGGTTAGATGAGAGAAAAATAAAAACATGTAGACACATTATTCCGAAATGTTAAAACATACAAAGAAAAAAGTATAAAAACTCTCAAATAAAAATGTAGAGTTTCATAAAGTAGTAATAAATATACTGGCACAAGATTTCTAAATAGGATCATTGGTTTATGAAGGCAGGTAAGGAAATGGGCTAACAGGCATTGAATAACATTCTCATTTGTTCTAATTAGAATATAACAAATTTATCAATTAAGTAGCCCCATTTACAGAATTATTATTTTGATTAACACATAAATATGGAACTGAGAAAGTTCTGGAAGTAATTGCATTGCACATTTTTAAGTATAAAAATACATATTTCTTCACTTGCATGTCCTAAAGTATTTAAGAATTAAAAGATGTTGATAAATATTTGTTGAATTAAAATTATCTTCAAAAAATATCTGGAGTTATTCTTGACTGCCTTCCATGCTTACTTACACATCAAATCAAAACTCAAATCCTTTCTGAAATATGTCTTGATATTTTTTCCCTCAGTCTCCAGTAGCTCCATGCAGGTTGTCATAATTGCTCCTCTGAACTGCTGTGATGGCTGATAAATGAATCTGCCTCTACTACCACAATCCTTTTTTCTACTCAAAATCCAGAGGGTTCTTTTCAAAATATAAACATGATTGTCCCTTCCAGACTTAAATTATTCATTTGATTCTGCTTGCCCTTTCCATTACTCTGAATGTGTTGGTAGGGATTATAAAGATCAGTATGACCTGGATCTTGCCTCCCTCTGCATTTTCATTTCTTTTCCCTCAATCTCTACATTTTTTCTCTCAATCTCTACATTCTAATCAACCTGGATTTTTTTTTCTAGTTGACAGTATATACCTAAAAGCATCTCAAAATTTGATTTTTTTTTGCCTGAAAAATAATTTATCTTTAACTTATACTAAATAATTCCTCAGATCTCTGTTAAAATCACTTTTTTTCCAAAAATGTTAACACAATGAAGTGACTAGTGTAACTTAAAGCAGTATGAGCTGGAATCCAATGTGGAAAGAGATCACAGTTTTCCCCAAATCCTCTGGTAATGGCATCATTTCTTCACAGGAAACTAGAAATCATCAAGTCATAATATGCATTTTTATCATATACCTAAAATCAAATCGCCTAATAGCTTTTCTCCTTCAGTCTCTTCCCTTAATAAATCGGAGACTCATTCAAAGGCTATTTATCTGCCTGGTACTAGATTTTGAACATGTCTTCTCAAGAATATTGCATGTTGATTTCTAATCTGTACTTCATTTTAAACCATTTTAATATCTTCCTTATTAACCTCTCAACAAGTTTTTCCCCATTTTACAACAACACAATATTTTACTCCTCCGTCTCCTTCTTCCCCACAAAAACAAAGAAACAAAAACATAAAAGTATCTCTGAAAGAACGAAATTAAGGAAACCTATATATTGATATGTCACACATGGAAAACTGAGTTTGAAAATTGACCTTTGATTTACTCTTGCATTAAGCAAGAAGAAATGTGATGTAATTTTACCAGATACTTGCAAAATGATGGCAGTCAGGTATGCATACAAGCAGAGTCTAGGGCAAAGCTGGGAGATACCAACAGGCCATAACCCAGTCTCTCCCCTGAGAAATACAGAGGATCATTTTTATATACTGGATGAGATTATAATCCAATTTAGGGAATACTGTTGAAAGTGTGCTTCCTTTATGGGGATGTAAGAACTTGAGATTTTTGCCTTGAGAAAAGTGAATATTTATGTGTCTACTGATTTATACCGCATTTTATTATGTTAAATTATCTTCAAAAATGATTCATCTTTTTGCTTGTATATGTAAGTATCTTTATAGTAGTCACCCTTATTCTCATCTGTGAAATAGGCACTACCTTCACCAAACTTTCTACTCTACAAATCTTACTTCATTTTCTTTTTATCATTGTCTGTCTTTTCTTTCATAGTCAAAGTTCTCAATAGTATTGGTGACATTTTCTGTTTTTTTTTCATTATTTGCCACTCTTTCTCCAATCTAGTTGGAACTGGTGGCAACACTTCACTAAAGAAACAAAGTCACAACAATTAATACTGCCAAGATCTTCACAAGAGTTTCAAACCCAGCATCTCACTTTTTTGTGTTTGTTTGTTTATTTATTTATTTTAGATGGAGTCTCACTCTGTTGCCAGGCTGGAGTGCACTGGCCCGATCTCGGCTTACTGCACCCTTCACCTCCCAGGTTCAAGTGACTCTCCTGCCTCAGCCTCCGGAGTAGCTGAGACTACAGGTGCCTGCCACCACACCCAGCTAATTTTTGTATTTTCACTAGAGACAGGGTTTCACCATGTTGGCCAGGATGGTCTTGATCTCTCGTCCTCATCATCCACCCGACTCAGCCTCCCAAAGTGCTGGGATTACAGGTGTGAGCCACTGCACCCGGCCTTGTATGTTTATTATCTTCAGTTAATTACTCCTCTGTTCTATCTATCTAAGTCATCTATTCTCATGTGACATATTGGACTTTGTTATCGTTATTTTCTAAAACTTTATTTCTGAAATCATTAATTCACACATCTAAACTTCTGATTACAAAGTTTGATATTTACTATTTTCTCACATAAACACACCCGCATAATGGTTCCTCAAACACATTAGAATGTTCAATGTCTTGACTTCCTTTATTGTAGCCATAGCTTACAATGTCCTGTTTTCACTTTCTGTTTTAGTCATCTAAACATTTAGACAATGCCTTTCTAAAGTCACCATACTTCAAATGGTACCATCTGTCTGGAACAAGAATTTCACCAACGTAAGATATTTCTCCTTCCCTTCTCAGAGATACTCCTAAAAATGCTACAAATATGTTTGCCCCTACTTTTCTGCTTTTTGCTTGCCTTGCTGTTCTTCATCTGAACCATTAGATAAAAATAATAGACTTTCACATTTCCCACCATGCACATAAACAGCAACTAAGGAATTACAGATCTGTATCCATAAATTTAGGATAAGCAAACATATCTGGCTCCTTCATACTGCCTGCTAAAATTGTAAGTTATTCTAATCTTTTATTTTTCTTTCTTCAATTCCACAAAGACTCTTTCAATCTTTTTCTGTGGACTTAAATCTGAATCCAAGTCCCTCTCTATAACTCTCATAGAGCAATATTGCCTATGCAGGGAAAATGGAACATATATACTCCATTTATATATGAGATTTCCCTCATTCTGCCAACACTAAATACATACGTATTTATATGTATAATTCTTCCTAAAGGTTCAAACCTCATATATCACCTAATTAAACTCTTTATTTTATAAATGAGAAAACTGGCAAATAGAAAGCGGAGCTATATAAGCATAATATTCAGCTAGTTAGTGGCTAAACTAAGGTCTTGTTGAATAAAGTCAGTTTATTCATTTTTATTAAAACCCGCATAATCGTTTCTCAAACACATTAGAATGTTCAGTGTCTTGACTTCCTTTATTGTAGGAATTATTTACTATATTTTGCACAAGTAAATAATCTTGTCATATATATATTTGTATGTGTATACACACACACACGCACTCACTCACATTGACAACAGATTTGTTTCTCCAGTGTATCACTCCATGAAGATCTAGACTGATGTATTAAATGGTTGTTCAACTTCTCTACATAGAATTCTCACAGTCGCCAGGTGTGGTGGCTCATGCCTGTAATGCTAGCACTTTGGGAGGTCAAGAAGCATGGATTGCCTGATCACAGAAGTTCGAGGCCACCCTGGGCCACATGGTTAAACCCCATCTCCACTAAAATACCCTAAAAAATTGACTGGATGTGGTGGCACACACATGTCATCTCAGGAAACTTGCAATCAAGGCAGAAGGCAAAGGAAAAGTAAGGCACATCTTACATGGCAGCAGGAGTGTTATACACTTTTAAACCATCAGATCTCATGAGAACTCACTATCATGAGAACAGTTACAGCGAGGTCTGACCCCATGATTCAGTCACCTCTCACAGCCCCCTTCCCTGACATGTGGGGATTACAATTCAAGATGAGACTTGAGTGGGGACATACAGCCACACTATATCGAGTATTTTTGGTCTTTTTACATTCAAAACATTTTGTACAGAACTTCTAGAAGAGTCTATTTGGAATACACATCCAACAATGTTATTCTCTTACTTAATTTCCTTGATTGGCTACCCATTACCTCTAGATAAGCCCACGTACTGTAACAGTAAATTTTGTCTCTTAATCTTGTTCCTACTTACCTTTCTATCCTCATTACTTAAAATTTATGATTTTATATCCCTTAAGATTATGACTTAACAATATGACTTTTGAAAAATAATTCCTGCGGGTACTTTGTTGTTTTTTATATTAATGATTTTATTTGTCTTATTCCCCCTCCTTCTTGATTTTCCTGTGCTTGTCCCAGTTAGAATAGGCATCAAGTTCTCCCAAGAAGCTTTACTTTACTTAGATGTATTTTCTGCAGTGAAGCATGTGTTAGAAATATTTTATTTATATTTTTGTTTTCATATCTCTGTTACTACATTTGCTTATCATACTGTAAGATATTTTTTTTCATTGAGTACCATATCCATTTTCGTATTCTCTGAACCTACCCAAGTGTGTCGCATCTAAACAAACTTTCAGGAATTTCTCAATGATTCTTAAATGATCTTTAAATTCAGTAAGAATCTAACCCATTAAAAACCCATATTAATAAATATTAATCCTATTAAAAACCCATATTAATAAAATCTAACTCCATACCAATATAGACCACTTTAACCAAGCAAACCAGGTTATTTTGACATAGACAGTCCATTGACCAAACATCAATAAACAAGAACTTAGATGACCTTTTAGTTTTCCTTTATATCCAATAACACTTTCTGATAAGTAAATTTGTGTGAAAAAAATTCACATGGTGATAATTATATTACATCATATTATGAATACTTATATATTTATATAATCATTATACAAATACAATAATGTTCAGGTCATATGTATTTGCATGAGTTCAAGGGGTTTAAAAGTTTAGAATGAAACGAGTGACAGAATAAACATTTTTATGATTTTCTTTGTTTTTTGTTTTGATAGTGCTTTTATTCAAGATAGCAGGACTATACTTTTCTCATTTCTGTGTCTATATTTGGCCTCCAGACCATAATGAAGATGTAAAAGTCTTGTAAAAATGTGTGTTTGTTCATAAGCTTTAAACTTTACTAAGAAAGGAAAAATTAGGAAACACTTTATAGAACCAAGGAACACATGAGTAAAATTGTATGCAGCAGAAATCTTAACTTAAAATATCTTCAAAGGAAATTTAACAGTTTCCCAAGAACCATATTATTTTAACAAGCATTTTCAGGAAATTTAACCTCATTTTCAACCTAAACTTATCACATTGAAGCTGATTTTTAAAAATTTATTTGCTTTTATAACCAGAGAAGACGAAAACCTGCTGTTCACCATTGCTATATCCTAAACTCTCACATCAGAAAAGAGTTTTACATATTGTTACTTAGATTTATAATCTCCAAAATAAACATTTTTTATAAATTCTCTGATCATATTCATTTGGATATTTTCTTGGCACAAGATAATTTATTTTGGCTCATTAGTCTGCACATGTGGATGCTTTTTATTTTACAGTTTCTTTCTCTTAAGAAAGGAATGGATTGTGACTTTGGGGGGACTAATATATCTTTGGTAATTATTTGCAAGGCTTATTTAATGATACTGGCATTCTCTGAGATCAATTTGTCTACACAGCTGCAGTAATAAGGATTGCCTTTAATTCTAGCTACACATGATGGTCATAGCAGTAGCTGACCTCTAAAAAGAGGTAAATAAACAGCAGAGTGGGAAACAAAGAAAATATTTTAGACTGCTATTATCTCATTTCAGCATAGCAGACATGCTGCCTTACAGACTAATCAAGGCTTTGTCACAGATTAGAAGCAGCACAGTTTACAACAGCAAAGACCTGGAACCAACCCAAATGCCCATCGATGATAGACTGGACAGCAAAAATGTGGCACATATACACCATGGAATATTATGCAGCCATCAAAAACGATGAGTTTGCATCCTTTGTAGGGACATGGATGAACCTGGAAGCCATCATTCTCAGCAAACTGACACAGGAACAGAAAACCAAACACC
>PVKV010033275.1:0-18883 GCA_004027835.1 Alouatta palliata
GGGGGTGTGGAGGCTGGGTAGGGGGCTGCGTTGAGGGGGCAGGGCCTAACTCCATAGTCCACTGCTGGGATCCAGTTGGAGAACCCCAGAGACGGGGCTGGCTCACCTGGCGAAGAGGACACTGGCTTGAGTTTTGGTTTCTGTCATGATGAAAAGCTGTGGTGCGACTGTGTGGAAGAGCCAGGCCTGTGGCTTCTGTAGTTTATTTTATGAATGCTCACATTTCATGGTTCCACCCAGGATCGATCTTTTTTGTGACTTTCCCCAAACTTCCCTGGTGGCCTACAGATGGGAGCCAGCACCTGGGGGCAGTGTTCAAGGCCCTCCAGGCTGGCCATGGCCACCTCTGGGGAAGTGGAGTTGCCAGATGAAATGCTGGACTTCCAGTTCAATTGGAATTCCAGAGACAGTGAGGAATTGTTTTGGGGACTGGGTAAGGCTGTCCCAATGCATGGGATATGCTGACGAGAACCTGCATGGGGTGTCCTGTACTACAACTGTGTCTGTTGTGTCTCTGGAGCCCGACTTTAACTGGCTGTGAGCATTTGTATTTGCTAGATCTGCCCTGGGGAGGCTGCATAGGAGCAATGTAATGGGCACATGCCACTGTGTGTCGTGAGGGGCACCCGCCGGACGGGGCACACACGCTCTGGGCCCTGCCTGCACCCCTCCATGCCGGCACAGCGCTGATGAGAGCATTGGGCTCAGCTGAGAGAAGGGCTTGCTGGAGGCCCCCAGGGCCACAGGTGTCAGAGCCAGGCCCCACGTGGTATCCCCTTCTGCCCTCTCCTCCCGCGAAGACGGGCAGAGAGGGTGGCTCTTCTTGCATTCTCCGAAGCCACTTGTGCAGCCTGCTCTGAAAACTTCTCTGCTGCTCAATGATCGGCACCTGTGGTCTTTCCCTGCTGCGGGGCAGCCTCTCTCTCCCTTCCGGAGCCCAGGCAGAGGCCCTGAGCCCCAGGCATGGCCCTGTGGCTGGGGTCTGCAACAGATACCCAGGAGCTGAGCTGGGAGAGGCCCCTCTCTGTCCCCTCTTGCAGCTGACACAGCCCTGGGAAAGCATGAGGCTGGGGACCTGGGCCAGCTGGACTAGAGGGACGAGGACTGTGGCCTCACTGGAGTCTGGGCAGGGACTGTCAACAGCAGCTGCAGGCTCTTTGGCTCAGGAGCTCTGAACTTTGGAAGGCCATGGGCTCCCTGTGACCCCCAACACAGCCAGCCCTGTGGGTGCCGTCGCCCCAGGCCTGCCTTGGAGATGGCTTCTGCTGAGCAAGAAAGTCCAAGAGCAGATGGCACACAGGGCAGAAGCGGGTGTGGGCGGGGTCGGCCCATCTTGCTCCGAGGCCCTCTTGGCCAGCCGGGTGGCTGGTTGTCCCTAGCCCGAACCCGTGGTCTCCCTGGGAGATGGAGCTAATAGGATCCTCCTAGGCTTTGGTCGGGACAGCATCTGAGTAATGGACGTTGTCATCATGTGGCCAGAAGCTGGGATGCCAGGGGCCTGTGTGGCTGCCCGGTGCTTTGAACCTTTCCATTAGAAACTGATTCATCCCCTACCTCACCTCACCAGACAACAAGGGGGTGGGGAAACCTGTGGACTTTGCGGAAAGCCACCTGGGCTTGAGTTGCAGCTCTGTCCTTTCCTGGGGCAGGGCCTTAAATGCCTCATGCCTCCATCTGTGCATCTGTGAAATGGGGATCGTCCCGCCACCTCACCATAGTTCAGCCCCTCAGCCCTAGGAGGTGTCTCTGAGCACTGCTGTGCTCCCCTGCCTGCTGGGCGCTCGGCCGGCACCCCTGACATCCTGGCCGTCTCTGCCACAGGCATGTCTGACTTCAACTACCTGCACACCAACTGTTTTGAGATCACGGTGGAGCTGGGCTGCGTGAAGTTCCCCCCCCAGGAGGCCCTGTACGCGCTCTGGCAGCACAACAAGGAGTCGCTGCTGAATTTTGTGGAGACAGTGAGTTCTCAGAGGGGCTCAGGGCTCCGGCCCAGCGGGGGCCTGGGAGGGCTGGGTCGGATTCGGGCCCCCGGGGCGGCCCCCGCAGCCTCGCTGCGCCACACACGCTCGCTCCTCTCACCGCCGCTTGTTTCGGGATTAACTGTCCATCCGCACGTGACGTGAGATGCAGTAGCCGGCCCTCCTCTGCATGCCCTGTGAGGGGCCGGGGCAGCAAGGCCGTGTGTTGGAGTCCCTGTGAGCAAGGATGTCACGGCCTAAAGCAGCACAATTAAGCAAGGGAGCATAGGGCCTGGGTAGCCTGAGGCGACAGACCCAGCCTGGAGGCTGGGGGCGCTTCCTGGAGGAGGCAGCCACTGGACTTCATCTGGAAGAAGGGTAGAAGAAATCAAACCACAGGACAGAGAGAGCTCCCAGCAGAGGGGAGCATGCTAGAACCCCATGGGGCCTTCGAGACCCCTGAGAGGCACTGAGGCTGTGGTGAGGACTCGAGCCGTGGGATGGGGCGGGTGCTGTGCTCCAGGAGGTGTGGAAGTGCGGGCTCTGGGCAGCGGGGTAGCCATGTGGCTCAGGCAGGGCTTTGGGGCCTCGGAGGGGAGGGCACAGACAGGAAGTGGCTGGCAGAGACTGTTGGGGGGGTGGGCAGGGTGGCCTGACTGAAGGGGGAGGTGAGTGGGATGGCTGAGAATGTGTCTGAAATGACCCCCTCGCCACCCCAGAGAGCCAAGTTCTCTCTAGCATTCGGTGTCAGCATGGGGACTCTGCCTGTGTCTGCTCCCTTTCCAGCACAGCTCACGCCGAGGGTGCTGGGGACCCCAAGAAGGGTCCGGGATGTCACACCGAAGAGCCTGGTTTCTGAAGAAGCTTCTGCTATTTTTTTCCCAAGCATTTTCAAGAATCATGCAAATTGTATATGAGTACAGGTGCCCAGTGAGACGCAGGCCTCGGAAGGAGGGCTGTGCTGTGGCAGCAAGGAGGGTTGAGGGCACAGCACCCACAGCACCGTACAGTTGGCGCCCACCCATGCAGGGCACCTGGTCCTGACACCAGGCTGGGTGGTAGATGGGGCCGCCCCATTTTATAGATGTAGCTGAAGGGATGGTTGGGGCTGGCCTGGGGTCTTCCGGCCACACACATGCTTGTGCTCCGGGCTCCCAGTGTCTGTGAGACAGCCGGAGGAGGAGACAGAGGGTTAGATAGTGACATGGCCTATCTGGTGTTGCCCAGATCTGCTTGTTCCCAAGCTATCTGTCCATGAGCGCCCTCCTTTCTAGAAAAATCAGGAACCTTCCTCCAGGTAACAATCAAGTGAACTCCCTAGGGCAGCAGCCGCCGAAGTAGGAAGGAAACAAAGCCCCAAACAAAGTAATAATGGAACCTTCGGCCGCTGGAGTTTCCTTCTGATGGCCGTGCCGCATGCCAGCGCCACCTGCACTGAGTCTCACTCTTCCAGAAGGTCTCGGGCCAGGCCCGTGCATGTGGCATTCTGCGGCTGTCTCGTGAACAAGAGGTTGAAGGAACCTTGAATGTGGCTGGCATTGCTCCTGGATATTACACGTGAAGTCTTGGGATATGAAGATTTACAGTGAGCGCGGACCTTGGAGGGCCGGGCGGCTCGCTGGCCGGCTCTCAAGACAGACGTCTTGGAGGAGAGCCGGGCGCGGCCTCCTGATAAGGATCAAGCCTGTCGTGGCCAATTGAGGCCTTTTTCATAGTGATCCTGGCCAGACCTCGGGTGGGAGTCTGTATCACCCAGGCGAGGGGAGGGGTGGCGTGGCAGCTTTCCTTCCCTGCCAGAGAACCCCATGTGCCCCGGGCTTCATGAAGGTGACCCTTGGGCCCAAGAACAGGGGCAGAACAAATCCATCCAGTGCAGGCCGATGTTGAGTGAGGGCCATCTGTAAGAGACTCTCCTGGGAGAGCCCCCCCCCCAAGTGGGGCTGGGGGAGGCAGAAGTGAGAGCAGGGCTGGCAGAGAGGAAGCCTGGGGCTGTGGGACCCTGGGGTAGAGCCCCCAGCATGACTGGTCATCAGGGAGAGCTTCCTGGAGGAGGAGGATTATGAGCTATGTCTTGAAGGGAGAGAAGGAAGTTTCCCAGTGAGGGGCTGGTGAGGGTATTCTAAGCAGAGAGGGCTTGGGTGTCATCGGGGTGACGAGGAGCCAAAGGCTGGCTTCTCAAGCCATCCAGTTTCTCCATTACCTCTCCCGCAGGAAAGCCTTACTTTTTTTTTTTTTTTGAGATGGAGTCTTGCTATGTCTCCCAAGCTGGAGAGCAGTGGTGCAATCTCAGCTCACTGCAACCTCCGCCTCCTGGATTCTAGTGATTCTCCTGCCTCAGCCTCCCGAGTAGCTGGGATTACAGGCATATGCCACCATGCCCAGCTAATTTTTGTATTTTTAGTAGAGATGGGGTTTCACCATACTGGCCAGGCTGGTCTTGAATTCCTGACCTTGTGGTCCACTTGCCTCGGCCTCCCAAAGTGCTGGTATTATAGGCCACCACACCCAGCTGAAAGCCTTACTTTTTAAGCCCTAACTCCCTCCGCCTAAATGTGAGTCCACAAGACGCTGTTTCAGGAGCGCGATTCTGTTAAGCAGTGAAGTGTGGACAAGAGCATCCAGTTGGGGGTCAGAGCCCCAGAGGGCAGTGGGCCGTGGCCATCACTCCGTCTCCACCTCATCAGGAGGGCCGGGACCCTGTGATGTGCTCATCACGGATTCCACAGGCTCTGGCTTCCTGAATTTCCTTCAGCACTGGAGGCAGCATGGCACAGACATAAGCACGAGCGTCTGCTTTGTGGAGCTAGACGGGGTGCCCAGCTCCTCTTCCAGCTACCTGCACCACCAAATGCTGGGCGTGAGCATGGAACAACAGTCTGGAGCCGCGGGGCCCGAGCTTGGTAGCTGCGTGTGTCAGAGAGTCGGTTTCTGCATCGGGAACAGTGGGGTTCGGCCACAGTGGGATCAGAGCTCACATCCTTGCTAAAATCATGGGTCCTGCAGAAGCCGCAGCTGCTTTGGCCTATGCACATTTTACAGCTGAGGAAACTGAGGCACCCAGACGCAAAGGTTTGTCTGAGGTGAGGATCACGGGTCAGCGCTGGTTCTCTTGCCCAGAGGAAAGCCGTTCCCGCTCGGGCTCACATCCCTGGGCCGGGGAAGGAAATCATACTTTTACAACTGTCGACATAAAGATGAATATATAGGAAAACAGTCTGTCCGACCTAAAAGTTTTGCTTTGATCCTGTGATTTGAAGAGGAGCGAGGTCATTTTCATGGTCTCTGGAGGCACAGCAGGCCTGGTTGGAGCCCTTTCCCTGGAGGACTGTTGCTACAGAGCCCCGTGCAGGGCCGGGCAGGGGCCGCCTCGCTGGACCCACCCCTCCCGCAGGCATCCTGGTGCCGCTCAGCGTGACCTTCAGCATCCTTGCAGCCACGTTGTGTTCTGCTGACTAGAGCAGGGGGTTGTGGGCATGATTTGTCATCAGTTGTTTTATAAGAAATGTGGACAGGATCAGGCAGCTGTTGGGAGGGGCTTTTTTGGGTGAAAACGTTGGATCCTGGGCATGCAGGGAGCTGTGTGCTCAGGACCAGTTTGCGCCAAGGCCGGGCGAGCAGCACCAAGGCAGGGCGTGTTATCCTCGTGTACAGAATCTGTGCTGCTGTAGCCAGCGTGCAAGCCCTCAGTCCTCGTCCTCTCCGATGCCCACGCTGCCTCTGGGAGCCTCAGCTCAGAGAGAACCAGCGAGCCCCGCTATGGCTGGGAAGGCAGGGAGGGATAGCCAATGAGTCGGAAGAGTGGCAGGAAAGGGTTCTCTGCTCAGTGCCGGTGGAGATGGAGTCGGCCGGGCCTTGGGCAAGAGGCAGGGGCATTCGAAAGCCAGGAACGTGCTCCAGTCAATTGCCAGAGAGGAAACTGAGGCCCAGAGAGGGGAGTGACTGGCTTGTTAAAGATGGCAGAGCGAGGGCTGGCAGAGTGGGGCTCTGTGCGGTGGTTCCCCTGAGACCCAGAGCTCTGAGGAGCGTGTGGGGAACAAGCTGGATGGCCTCCATGCTCGCTGGGAGGGCTCGCACCATCTCCGTGGCCTCTCCCTGGTGTCTGCAGGTGCATCGGGGTATCAAAGGCGTGGTGATGGACAAATACGGCAAGCCGGTCAAAAACGCCCGGATCTTAGTCAAAGGCATTCGCCACGACATCACCACAGGTGAGCACGTCCCTGGCTTCCCCTGGGGCCCACATCTGCCAAGGGAATGCCACAGTGGCAGCTGGTGCCCTCAGGCACTCGCATGTGCCCCGCGCTCTGCAGGATGGCTCCATTCCTCCCCAGGCTGGCTGGGTCGTGGAGGGTGGGCAGGGACCGGGGTCTGTGTCTGCTGCAGGCTACATGTCTTGCGGCATTTGGTGAGGGAACAGCTTGCCTGGCCGTGGCTGCTGAGTGATGGTGGATGCGTGGTCTGTATTCCCAGGAAAATGCCTCCTTCTCCAAGATTGCTGGGGAGAGCCACCTCCATCCATAAGCCTGTTTGTTTCTATCCCAAAGTTCATACCCCACTGACAAGCTGGGGTGTCCATCCCCGTGTGGGCTCTGGTCCCCCTTACAGGGATTTCACAGCCGATGAAAAATGACAGTATGCTGTGATGTGTGCTACCTGGCAGAGACCTGGTCCAGAAGAGACGGGGGGACTTCTGCTAAGTGTGGGTTGGGTATGAGGGATGGGAATGGTCATCGAAGACTTCAGAGAAGAGGGGTTGCCTGAGCAGGGTTTTGAGGGATGAATGAGAGTTTGACAGAGAAAAGAGGTGGGAAGGACATTCCAGGCCCATACAGAGGCATGTGCACCTTTGGCACCTGGCTTCCATGCTACCCTCTCCCCACTCCCATCCACCACCCATCACCTGTGGCTGGGTCCGCGGCCCTGGTGGGAATCATTTTCCATCTGTTTGTCCACAGCCCCAGATGGCGACTACTGGAGACTTCTGCCTCCTGGTACCCACATTGTCATCGCTCAAGCCCCTGGCTATGCCAGGGTCATCAAGAAAGTCATCATCCCCGCCCGGATGAAGAGGGCTGGCCGTGTGGACTTCATTCTGCAGCCTCTGGGAGTGGGACCCAAGAACTTTCTTCCTGGGCTGCGGAGGACTGGGCCCCATGACCCGCTGGGAGGTGCCAACCCTTTGGGCGAGGCCACGGAGCCCAACCCCGACCCGCTCCGGGCGCGCAGGCAGCCCTCGGCCGGCGGAAGCAAGCCCTGGTGGTGGTCCTACTTCACATCACTGAGCTCCCACAGGCCGCGCTGGCTGCTCAAGTACTAGCCCCGGCCTGAGCACCCGCCCGGATATGGAGGCCCAGGCCCACCTCCGCGTCCCGGGCTCCTGGCTCTTGATTTTGTCTGCCACAGACATCCCACAAAGCCGCTGCCGTTTTATTAAAGTGTTTTTTTATCCACTTTCCACTGTAATGAGAGGCTCTGTATAAGGCGCCCTCCAGGGACGGCCGAGGACTGACCTTGGAGGGCAGCTGTGGCCTGGGCCCCACGGGGCCACCCCGGGCAGCTGTCCTGCTCCCACGGGTCCCGACTGCAGGCCCGAGACTCCAGCCCATCTGTGCTGGGCTAGGTGGACTAGCTGGCTTTTCCCAGATCACCAGGCCTTGAACTGACTTCAGATGGGAAACAGGTGGGCGGGGGTGAGAGCCTCTGCAGGAGCTGAGCTCTGGATCCTGCAGCTGAAGCTCGTGTGTCCCGGAGTGCAGAGAAGGGGGGCTGAA
The DNA here is from genome assembly GCA_004027835.1 of Alouatta palliata. Classification (NCBI taxonomy): domain Eukaryota; kingdom Metazoa; phylum Chordata; class Mammalia; order Primates; family Atelidae; genus Alouatta; species Alouatta palliata. Next base: position 7,730 of record PVKV010033275.1, read on the forward strand.
TGGAAGGATGGGGGTGGGCAGCTGGTGACCCCAAGGCACAGTCAAGAACTCAAGGGGAGAGACCTGGCCAGAGCCTGGGACCCCATGGCATGGTTGGGGGGACCACACTCAGAGGCTCACAGGCTTCTGGGGGGCCCGGCTCCATGGGGGTAGATATTCCTGGGCCCTCCCTCATCCTAATCATGCTACCTGGGTCCAGGGACACCCTCTTGTCCCCTCTCTCACCATCAGGAAAGTCTGTTGGCTCTGGGATCTGCCAGGAGTAGTCCCATAGCCTGAGCAGAGAATGCAGCAGGGAAGGCGCCCAAGCCAGCCAAAGGCTGCGTCACCACACAGCAGAGCCCTGGTGCTTCCGCAGCAGAGGTGTGTCCTCCCACAGCCCGGGGGCCGGCGGCAGAGTCCCGTTGGCAGGGCGGGCTCCTCCTGGCGAGTCGCTCCCTGGCTCGTTGGCGGTCATCTTTCCCCAACTCTTCCCCTCACTGCCCCTCTGCATGTGCCTCTGTCCACACGTCCTCTTCTCGTATTGAGCTAGGGCCTAACATGAGACCCTAGCGACCCTCATTTAATTTAGTGACCTCTAAAGATGCTACCTCCAAATAAGGTCACACTGAGGACCTGGGGCTGGAACTTCAGCAGATGAACTTTGCGGGAAGGACACGGGTCAGCCCATAGCAGAGGACAGCATCTGCCACGAAGTGGCTCTTCACGTGCTCATGGCTGTGGCATCGGCCGCCCTGGTTTCCAGAGCTCTGGGCCTGAGCGAGGTCCCTCCGTGGAAATGGGCGTCCGCTCTGAGTCATACCTTGACCTCGGCCAAATGACGGCATGGTCCTCACCAGCACCCCCAGCCTCGCTCCACCACCTCCTGGAAGCTGTGCCAGGACACGGAAGGCCTTGGGGCTCCCAGCTGAAGCCCAGAGGCGCAGGCGTGCTCCCAGGCTGGGCGGTATGTTCTGGGGGAAAGCGTGAGGAGGGTGTGGGCACCCGACAGCCCCCTAGTCTTGACCGGCACGGCAGCGCTTTGTTTGCCAAGCAAGGCACAGATAATGATCTGGAGTGTCTGAGGAACATCTCACAGCCTCCCAAGCCCCTGCCCCCTACATTTACCCATGCACCTAGTAGCCTGAAGGTCTGCATTTATTTGGCCCCACTGCATACGGGGCCCTGTGCAGGGGTCCTCTGAAACCCCTGGAGGCCCGTGGAGCAGAGCCCTGCTTCCTGCTTCTGGGTGTGGGTGTGGAGGCAGCTGACGAAAGTGGCCCAGGACCTCTGGGGGTGCAGGTGGCCGCTCAGTCCCCTCTCAGTCACCTGCATGAGGCCATCCCTGCTCTTTGCCCTGCCACCGCCCGTTCACACTGTCTAGAGAAGAGCCTGCTGCAGCGGGTGTGTGGGGTGGAAGAACTCATTCCGGCGCCCAGCTCATGTCAGGGGCCAAGGGCCAGGCCCGGTGGAGAAACTGGGACGGGGAATCAGTCAGGGAGCCTTGGGGAAGGCTGTGCAGGGCAGGCCATGGCAAGAATGGGGGCTGGGGAGGGGAAGACGACAACATGGCATTCTCCCCACACACCACCCCTGAGCTGGCCAGCGGGGGACCCTTCCACACCCCTCCTTTTTTTTTTTTTGACCAAGTCTCTATCACCCAGGCTGGAGTGCAGTGGAATGACTGAACTCCGCCTCCTGGCTTCAATCGATTCTTGGGCCTCAGCTTCCCTGGTGGCTGGGATTACAGGTGCACACCAACACGCCTAGCTTATTTTTGTATTTTTAGTAGAGACAGGGTTTCACCATGTTTGCTAGGCTGGTTCCTGACCTCAGGTGATCCACCCACCTCTCCTTCCAAAGCGCCAGGATTATAGGCGTGAGCCACCATGCCCGGCCCCATATCCTTTCGCTAGAACCTGTGCAGTCCTTGGTGACGTCCTGGACTCTGGCAGGACACCCTGGCTGGACTCCGCTGTCCCTCTCACTTTCCACAGTCCCCTGGTTCCACTGTCAGAATCAAAATGAAGGCACTTGTGTTAAACAAAACAAAACCGGACAGAGAGAACTGGGAACAGCCCTGACGGCATTCCTCATAAAACATCACCAAAGACGGCAAATACCACAATCTCGAGCCAAGTCCATCACAACCTCACACAAAAAACACTTCTGCCAGGGTGTCTGCCCAGCAACTGCCTGCCCAAGCTCAGACTGTTACACAGCGTTATTGATTCCTGTGGCAAGGATAGTCATCTCAAAATAATTATGTGATCCTCCTCACTTTTCCATGAAAACGTCTGTGCTTTTCCCTCCCTGAATATGCACAGCATACCCTGGCGTAGGTATTTCCATTGCAGCGCCCTACTCCCGAGCGAACCTCACGTTCATCCGGAGAGCCTCCCTGTTAGTGGCTTGGGCGGACGCTAGTGTGGAAGAGGCATTGGCAAACGTTGCCCAGGCACCAGGGCTGCCTGTAGCTCCAGGGGTGCCCACTGATTCTAGGTCCATCCGTGGACAGAGCTGGGTATTGAATTGGTTTTAAAGGGAAAACACATGGCTGGGCACGGTGACTCGCACCTGTAATCCCAGCACTTTGGGAGGCCAAGGCAGGTGGATCACCTGAAGTCAGGAGTTCAAGACCAGCCTGGCCAACATGGTGAAACCCCGTCTCTACTAATAATATATAAAAACTAGCTGGGTATGATGGAGCAGGCCTGTAATCCCTGGAGGTACTCAGGAGGCTGAGGCAGGAGAATTGCTTAAATCCTGGAGGCGGAGGTTGCCATGAGCCGAGATCTCGCCATTGTACTACAGCCTGGGTGACGGAGCGAGACTCTGTCTCAAAAACAAAAACAAGAAAAAAGGGAAAACACAGAGGGTTCATGTTGTTACTTCCAATTCCAAACCAGAATGACCTTCTCCTATGCAGAGAACCCCAGATTTCAGGGCAGGGGAGGGGAAGGGTAGAGTGGAAAGTGACACAACTGTGCCTGCTTTACCTGAAGCACACAGGACAGTCTCAGCCCAATCCCAGCCCGTCACCCGCAAGGCAATCACTGAAAACAGCTCTGGTTGTTTTTCCAAGTTCCTTTTGTTCTGGAATATAACCCATGAGGGCTAAATATAAGGTCTGATGGTTGGCTTCTAATACTCCTGGCAGCTGAGAAGACCAAGGTGCAGTGAAGAGCCAGAGCCCCTCCAGAAACTGTGCCTGATCAGGGGGCTGTGTGGCCAGAGCTGAGACCCTGAGGGGTGTGTTTCCAGGGGACTGGCCTTGGGGGAGGTGCTACCTTTTAAAACATAATGACAGAGAGGTATCCACCTGAACAATTTGCGGAACTAGAAATGATTATTTGTAAACCAAAACCTGTTTACGAGTTGAATCAGAGGAGAGACTCATGTGTCTTTGAGTTCTGAATTCATATTGGGGAGTAACAAATGGAAGAATTACTTGAAACAGGAAACAAAAATACCACCTCAAGGAAGTTATGAGGGAAAAGAGATTTTCAGAACAGATCCAGCAGCTCCATATGCAAATGACAGGGAAAGAAAATGGCATAGAAAAAAGGCTGGGCGTGGTGGCTCACGCCTGTACTCCCTGCCCTTTGGGAGGCCGAGGGGGGCAGATCACTTGAGGTCAGGAGTTCAAGACCAGCCTGCACAACATGGTGAAACCCAGGCTCTACTAAAAAAAGTACAAAAAATTAGTTGGGTGTGGTGGCAAGTATCTGTAATCCCAACTATATTCAGGAGGCTGAGACAGGAGAATCGCTTGAACCCAGGAGGCAGAGGCTGAAGTGAGCCGAGACTGTGCCACTGCACTCCAGCCTGGGTGACAGAGTGAGACCCTGTCTCCAAAAAAATAAATAAATAAAAGAAGATGAACTGATGTCTACAAAGCGTTCAAAGGAAAGGGCTCTGCCCTGACACTCCCATGCCCCAGCATGAATAATAACAATAAAAAATGATATAATAATAGCTGATGCTTGTGGACTGTTTTCCCTATCCAGGCACAGCTTAAATGTCATCTGAGCTTGTTTAATTTGTTTTCTGTCCTTAAGGAGAGACATATTAGAATGATTCCCCAGCTTGCAGACGCAGGCAGGTCAAGTGACCTGTGCGCCGTCACAAAGCCGGGGTTCGAAACCAGAAAACCCAGCTTTGGGATGGGTCTGTGTTCTCAGCTACTCTTACTGCCTCTTCAGATAGAATTCATGGAGAGAAAGACATACCCAGATTGGCAAGGATGAAGGGAAGATGACCCCGGACTCTCCTCGGAGCAGACGAGCATGGCCTCAGCACAGGGCCGCAGGAGGGAGAGGAGTCAGGGGCCGCCCAGCTCCAGGAGGGATTCAAGGCCATGTGAGAGCCACGGGAGAGTGAGATTTGAGTGTGGACTCAGGAGCATGCGATAGAGAGGCATCCCACAGCCGACCTCCCAGGCCTGGAGGTGCAAGCACATGGACGCCCCCGGGGGATCAGGTGCGGTGGGGAGACGGGGTTCCCAGTTCCTGATGGAGAGCAGTGCCCGGGTTCCTGTCCTGCAGGACTGGGAGCCCGATGCTGAGGATGGAAGGGAACAGCGACGCCTGGTGGCACGGGAGCGCCGGGACCACTCGGGGGCCCTGAGCAGGAGAGAGCCCTCCGTGTAAACTGGGAGAGAAGCCTGAGGCAACTGCAAACCCAGGGAACCTCACCAGAGCCACAAGAGGCAGAATGGGGAGGAGCAGGACCGGCAGAGCGGGAATCGGATGTGGGCTGTACTCCCCGTCTGAAGACCACCCGACTGGGCTGAAGACACGTTGCATGCGTTTTAAAGAAGCATGATTATGGATCGGTGATAAACAAGGCTTCATATAAAGTGGAGCCAAGCAGCCACAGGCTGGACAGCAAGGCACGCTTTAACAGAGGAGGCGAGGCGGAGAGCAGAGCGTGACGTGTGAAACAAAGACATTGTGAACAGCTAGTAAGGAAAAAAATAAATCCGTATCGTACACGAATCAATTTAGCAGCCAACTCTATAAAAGCCAAGTTATTTAGAAATATAAGAACTTAATAAAAGCAGGATTCCAGATGGTCCCATGCAAGGTACCATCTTCAGAATCAGACCAATTTAGTAGATGATAAATAAATAAATTAGATTTTAGAGAATTGAGCCACATAATCAGCAAACTCGATTTAATAGATGTGTAAAACATCTCCTACTTCACATAGAGATTCTACAGTTTGTCAAAGAGCCAGTGAGCATTTATAAACATTGATGATGTTTGTAGTTGCAAAGAAAACCTTAAGAAAATGGAAAAGATAGATTTTTTTCTAGTTGTATTCTAGAAAAATTAGAAATAATACATTTTTGCTCCTCTTCCCCAAGAAATCCTCACTACATGGAAAGTAAGCAATATACTCTTTTTTCTTTTCTTTCTTTCTTTTTTTTTTTTTTGAGACAGAGTCTCGCTCTGTCACCCAGGCTGGAGTGTAGTGGCCCAATCTCAGCTCACCGCAACCTCCACCTCCCAGGATCAAGTGATTCTCCTGCCCTGACCTCCTGAGTAGCTGGGACTACAGGTGTGCGCCATCATGCCCTGCTAATTTTTGTATTTTTAGTAGAAACAGGGTTTTACCACATTGGCCAGGCTGGTCTTGAACTCCTGACCTTGGGTGATCCGCCTGCCTCGGCCTTCCAAATTGCTAGGATTATAGGCGTGGGCCACTGTGCCAGGCCGCAATATACTCTCACATTGTACTTTTTGCCTTACAGAATAGGTTTAGGTGCATGGCTGAGAACCAACAGAGGAGTATATCACCATGACGGACATAAAAATAACTTTTCTATTATTTCTAACACAAAAGCCTGGGCTGTGTGGTGGGCAGGGAGCTGGGTGCTCGCCGAGGACGTAGGCTTCATCATGCTGCTGGTCCCCCGTCTCGGGGGTGCCCTCCTCTACACGGTCCCAGGTGGCTCACCACCACACTTGGACCCCAGCAGAAAGGCATGGAGAGCGCCATCACTGCTGCCCATACCCAACTGGCCATAGTCACATGGCCACATCTAACACAGAGGATGCTGGGAGATGCAGCTTTTATCCTGTAGAAGTGGACCCAGTGAACACCAAGGGTGCTGTTCCTACAGGGAGAGGGGAGAGGACATCTGGGAAGGAAATCACTCTGTATCACATTCTTGGAATTAAAAGGAAATGAAAGCTGGAGTTAGAAACGAATCTGAGCGCCATGAAAAGGGAAGCTCCTCAGCGAGAAACGAGAAAACCTTAAATACATTTGAAGAAGAAAGACTGCAAGAAAGGAATCGATCTATCACTTTAAGAATGTATTAGAAGCCGGGCGCAGTGGCTCACGCCTGTAATCCTAGCACTTTGGGAGGCTGAGGCGGGTAGATCACTTGAGGTAGGGAGTTCGAGACCAGCCTGGCCATCATGGTGAAGCTGTGGCACTACTAAAAATACAAAAAATTAGCCGGGCGTGGTGGCAGGCACCTGTAATCCCAGCTACTCAGGAGGCTGAGACACGAGAATCTCTTGAACCCGGGAGGCAGAGGTTTCGGTGAGCCAAGATCATGCCATTGCACTCCAGCCTGGGTGACAGAGTGAGACTCAGTCTCAATAAATAAACAGATAAGAAAGTAGAAAAAGAGATGAAAATGACAGCGATAAAAGATGAAACAGAACAAACAGAAAGCAAACAAAAATGGTAGAAAATATTCAGAAAGCCCCAAGTTGGTTCCTTAAAGACCACAAAATAGACACAAAAATAGACACATCTCTCATAAACCTGATTAAGAAATAAAGACAGCAGAAGACACACAATGAAAAACAAGAAAAGAGATGTGACTAAACAGTTGGAAGAGATTTAAAATATTTTTTTAAAAAACTTCATAGAACTCTTTATATAACTCTCAACAAAGTTGAACACCAAGAAAAAGACATGACTTCCTAGAAAAAAATGAATTCAGTATATAACATGCACAAAAATATAACTATCAGTGGGTAAAACTGACCTAAGGTGACGTGGATGACTTGAACAGCTCCTGTACTACAGCAGAGATGAGAACGTGGCCGCCAGGGCTGGGGGATGTGTGGTTATAATGGGTACGGAGTCTCTTGGGGGGATGATGAAAACGCTCTGCGGTTAGAGAGTGGTGATGGCTGTACATCTGTGAAATACTAAGGCCCAAAGAATCGCACTTTGAAATGGCTAGAATCATGACTACCATGCTATGTGAATTTTATCTCAATTTGTCAAAAGGAGTCAGAGAGAAGGCTCTGTGGAAGAGACCAGGACCGGGTCTCCAGAGAGGAGGAAGTGAAACCAGGCAACAGTGTTGACAGGGCGTCAAGGGTGAGGGGATTTGTGGAGAGCACGTGTTTGGGGTCTAGTGAGCACCCAGACCTTCCCATCCGTGCTGGTCACCGGGTGCTCCACTCGGCCCACGGAGTGCCCTTCCCCTATCTGGGGTCCCTGCTGACCTGTGAGCCCATGCAGGAGGGAGCAGCGAGCTGTGTCCGACCGCCTCAGCCTCCCAGGTCCCAGCAGAGAACTGGCCACCCTGATGCTTGCTGGGCAGAGAAGAGAAGGTGAATGAAATGAATGAACAAGAAACAGGACAAAAACTGGAATCGAGCCATTGATGTTGGTGGTGTGGATGTCACATAGATCGGTCAAAGGCGTCTCTGGGGTGTGGTTGAGGGTGGGCTGAGCCGCCCATGAGGGAAACAGGGCGCCGGCCCTCACTGGAGTGTGAAAGAAGTCCAAGGGGGGGTGCTTATCCTCTGAAAGGGGGATGAAAACGATTCTAAGTCACAAGTGACCTGAGCCCCCACTCTGAGTCGGGAAAGGGAGGTGGGGGGTGGGGTAAGAGGGAGCAGAGGGGTGGGCCTCGGTCCCTGCTGGGACTGCAGGCCTCGGGGCTGGAGCAGCGGGAAAAAAGGTGAAATGTGTGTGTTGGCTGGAGGCTGGGAAGTGGAGACCCTGACCACCCCCTGGCCTCTGTTTTCTCTGTGCAATGGGAAAATAGCTGTTCTAGGGGAGAGGGGAGGTGGGAGAATGAGGATCGGGGGAGCCACCCCTGGAAATGGGCAGGAGCTGAGCAACACCTGGGAGCCTTGCAGGGTCAGGCTTCACTGAGCCCCGTCCCGGGCCCCCCAGCTCACCCCCAGCAAGGGCTTGACACTTTCGAGATGCCTGGACTCTTGCTTTTGAAATGGCCTTGAAGGACACCTGGACACACCTGCACCAGCTCGAGGTCCTCTCCAGCACCCCTGGGGGCTGCTCTCACCAGCCTTGCCAGCTGCCTTCACCTAGAGACACCCGCACCAGCCTGATGTCCTCTCTAGCGTCCCTGGGGGCCGCTCTCACCACCCTTGCCAGCTGTCTTCAGGGATGGGGTGAAATGGGTGATCAGCCCCTTGTGGGGAAGCTGTCGCTCCTGGATTTTTCTCGTTGTGAAAAGCACTTCCTTACGTGGAGCCCATTTCTTCTTTGAACTGTCCACCGAATGTGGCCCTCTACTGCTGCACTGGACACGTCCTCGCTTTCTCTTCCCTGTGAACAGCGTTTTGACCACAGGCCTTACAACTTTCCTCTCTGCTAAAGGGACAGGGAGCTGAGAGAAGCCATGTAGGGCCTGGCCCCGTGTTTCACCCGGCATGACACCAAAAAGCACTCGCAAATGATTTTATGAGAGTCGTTTTTTCTCTTCCATTTTCGTATACAAATCTAATCTTTGGAGAACCCTTTCCCTTCTAACTCACATATTATGGGCTTTCATCAATAATAATATATGATCAATTACCTAAATGTAATTGATTAGTCGAGAGAACCGTGTTTCTCCTCTTAGTTTGTGTCTGACTGGTTATAAAGCACAGCCATTGCTGTGGGTGGCGGCCCTGCCCTTTAGCCGTGGGCTATCTTTACCTTTTAGCGGAGATTCAATTTATATGCAATTTACTAACGTTAGCTCAAGAAAAATCCAGAAGGGCACTTTGCAGCCTAGCCCTGCAGAGGACACCAGCCCGGCTCCGCTAAGTGGCCTGCGAGGCGGGCCCGCGGCTGAAATGGTCTTTTGCGCTGGCTCTGAGCTTCGTTCATCTTTATTCGGCCACGCAGATAATTTTTTGTCATCAGAAAGTTGAGTTCCACAAATCCAATATCCCCCAATTCAATAAAAAGAATCAGAGCCTGTTTTGACCAGTCTGCATCTCTCTCGGCTTAAACAAACCTGGGGTGTTTTACCAACATGGCAGGGATGCCCAGATGGCGCCCAGCACAGCAACATGAGAAACAGCAGGCCCCCACCCAGGACGCTGTGGCCTCCCATGCACAGGGGAGGGGGGGCCCAGGACGCCGTGGCCTCCCACGCACAGGGGAGAGGGGGCCCCAGGACGCCGTGGCCTCCCATGCACAGGGGAGAGGGGGGCCCAGGACGCCGTGGCCTCCCATGCAAAGGGGAGAGGGGGGCCGAGGGCACCATGGCCTCCCATGCACAGGGGAGAGGGGGGCCGAGGACGCCGTGGTCTCCCATGCAGGGGACAGCGGGTGCTCCCAGCACCCGACCTTGTGCCTCTCTCCACAGCTGACCTGCCTGCCGGCCTCCAAGTTCCCGTCTGGTGATGTGGTTGGCTCAGGACAGGCAGGATCATGGGGTACAGGACATGAGTGGGAGGCTGGAGCTCAGCCTGCGCGGTGACGCTAACCGCCCTCTCCCACTTCCTGGGAGAAAGGTGTGTGGCGGACCCCGCACTGGGAGCTAAGGAGGTGTCTGCAGGCTGGCCATGTCTGCAGCCAGGTGGAGACTCCTGAAGAAACTGAGTAGAAAGAGGGGCTCCTTTGAAGCCCCGCGTCCCTCAAGGGCCCACACAGGTGCTCCCCCGGCCCGTCAGCTTCGCCATCGTCCTGGCAAGGATTAATTTCTCCTTCCCACCGATCCCACAGCATGGAGCTGATGCTTCTCTTTAAGTTCTATCTAACAGGAAGAGACGAGGAGGAGGAAGAAGAGAAAACCTGCCCCCATCACCTCACAAAGCACTTCAGGGCCATTATCTTCAAGGAGTTTGGGGAGGCCGGTGGTGCCATCTCTCTGTCGTCCTCTCTCCTCCGTCCTCATCACACTCAAGGGCCAGGAAAGGATGGCTTCGATGGCTGCACTTTCTTACTCCCATGCGTCCCTGTCTGGGCTTTGACCTCAGGACAAGCTAACAAGTGTCTGTCCAGTTTCATGGCTGCTGGCAGAAGACATGAAGCTCCCGGGGCAGAGACAAAGAATTCCACCACTCCAGCACAGCAAGCACAGGAGAGTCACCACACCGTCCCTTTCCCTGGCCCCTGAGTCCCACAAGAGTGACTCAGAGGGTGACGCTACACACACAGCGGGTTTGCGTTGCTGCAGAGGAGCCTCAGGCTGGGCGTCTGCTGCTTTTAGAGCAAGCCTGTCCTTTGTCCAGGAGGGCCATATCACTGCATCCTTCAAGGTTGCTGCTACAAATGCAACTCTGAGAGATGGCGTAGGGACAGAGTGGTCAGTGTCTTCCTTCCGGGCACCCCAGCATGAATGCACAGGATCGCCAGGGCCACGGCGGAGTGCCTCTCCCAAGCCCTTTGGCCCCAGTCCCTGTGATCTGGCTTTCCTGGCACCCAGCGGCTTCTTCCCCAGCCATCCCACTCCTTGGCCCTCGTCCTGCGGGGTCTTATATGTCACCGCTGCCACCCACGCCTCCCTCCTGGGATTGGGGTTCCTGTTGGTCTTGGGTCATCATCCTCCCCACCTCGGCCCAGCTCTCTTGCTGCTTTTCCTTAGTCCCCTTCATGTTCAAGTCTTACGTGCTGGGGCCCCGGTGTGCCCCCTCTGCCCAGCCTGCTACTCTCCCCTCTCCCTGGAGGGGAAAACCCTCTTCCAGGGCCACTGCCATGTCAAGTTCTCCTGCCTCCCAGGCCGTTGTTGGTGTGTGACCTCCTGGGCCACCCACATTTGCCTCCTCGTCTGCCACCCACCCCTGTCCGCCCAGACCAGGAGCTCTCTGAAAGCCTTTCTGGAACAAAGACTGAAATAACATACATCATGTGTGTGCACAGGTACAAAACCACACACACACACACACACAGGCACACACACACAGAGGCACACATACACAGACACACAGGCACACACAGGCATACATACACAGA
>PVKV010033276.1:0-18888 GCA_004027835.1 Alouatta palliata
GGGGGGGGCTGGGGTGCAGGGAGAGTCAGAGGAGAGGGCAGATGCCATGTACATCCCTGGGGGCTGCATTGGGGTCTGAATGGTGCGTGCTGACACTGGACAGCACCAAGGGACCGGAGGCCCACATGGCTGGTGAGAGCCTTCTCCTGGCTGGGGATGGTGGCCACGGCCACGCCTTCTGGCTCTGCCCCTTGTCTTGGGCATGGCTCGATCAAGTACCACAGGTGAGTCCCCTTCACTGCCCCTCACTGGGGGATTTCTGAGGCCAGCGACGGTCATGAGGACAGGCTGGTGCAGGGCTGGACCTAAGACATGGGTTCCTAGAGCCCTCAGGAGGCAGAGTAAGGTCCTGCTGGTTTCCCGGAGGTGGTGACTGGCAGAAAGGAAAACCAGGGAGAAACTTGAGCTGGGGTCCAGGGTCCCTGAGGAACAGTGTCCTGCTCCCCCTACCTCCGTGGCCCTTGTCGCCCACCCGCCCTGGCCTGGCCCTGCAGTCTCAGGATGCCTGGCACCTGCTTCTCTGCCCAGGGAGCCCCTTCCTTTGCTTGCCTCGTGGGGCGGGGCTGTCTAGACAGCGGGGGCTCCTTGGCCCACCTGCTTTGTCCCCAGAGCTCCCCAAGCAGGAGAGGTGGCTGCAGACAAAGGGGTGTTTGCCTTCCCCCCACAGCCAGGCAGCTCCCCTGGCTCCAGGCCAGCCAGCGGCCCTGGCCCCCACCAGAGGGACACACCCAGGAGCTGGGCCTCCCCGAAGGATGGGGTGAGGACCGACACCAGGACTCACTTCCCACAAGGGCTTCCTGGGGGCGTCTCCAGCCGAGTCCAGGGTGCAGGGCAGGGTTCTGATGAGAGGATATGAGGAGGGTGCCATGGGGGTGGCAGAAATTGAGGCAGAGACACCCCAGGAGTGAGGAGGTGGGCGGCAGACAGAGCGGGGTGTGGCTTCCATCGGGGGTGCCCCGGCCTCACAGGTCTCAGATGGAAAGCCAAGCCAGCGGTAGCTGGTGCAGGTGGGCTCTGGGGAGGGGCAGATGAGGAGGGCCCAGGCGGCTGCAGTTCTGCGCCCCCCCGGCCCGGCCAGCAGGTGCCTCCTGCGCCTGGCCCCAGGTTCACCCAGCACCCTGGACTTCTTCAAGTCCCCTGGCCTCTCTCCTGGGCCTTCCAGACCCAGCTCCTGTGAGCCAGGCCTGGGTCCCTTTTCCCAGGTGATTTCCCAGGCAGCCCTGCCCCTAAAACCCACACCGAGAGTGTCCCTGCTGTGCCAGCAACTTCATCCCACCCAGCTCTGCCTGTCCGATTCCCTGGAGTCCGAGTTTCCCCCACACGATTTCCTGGCATATTTTATGCCAAGAACCTGCATGGCTGTCAGGTGCCCAGGCCTGTCTCGGGATGGGGTGGGCTCTGACAGTGAATGAGGCGGTGAATGTCCCAAGACTCAGTTTCTCCGCTTGTGAGCAGGGCTTCCCCCCAGGACTTGGCCGGATGACATGAGGGGACGCTCCTGGTGCCCAGGCCTAGTGACAGTCCCTCCCCCACCCCTTCATCTGCGTCCCACACGCCGGGTCATCCGTGGATTTTGTGAATGAACAAGCCACAGACACAGCGTGTCTGAAGCCCAGGGCAGAGGCAAGAAGTCACCAAGACCCGGCTCTTCTGCATGCCCTCGCCCCGTGCCCACCGAAGGCAGCCGGAGAGCAGGCAGCTGCAGTGAAGCCCTGGCCCTGTGCCCGCCGAGGGCTGAGAGCTTCGCAGAGCATATCTGGCCTGGAGCACCTGCCTCACCCGGGGCAGCCCAGCTCCACCTCAGACAACATCCGAGCCCTGATAAGCCAGTGGTGACCCCTCTGGCAGTCGCCACGCCAATCCGCTTATCTGCCGGGCTGGTCACAGCTGTGCCCAAGTCCTCTTCCATGCTGGGAGGAGATTAGGGGACAGGCCCGGGGTGGGAGGCTTGCTCTGTGTCCCAGCGGCTGTGCAGCCAGGCGGGCGCCCAAGCCCCTCAGCCTTCCCCTCCGTCCCCCCATTGGATTTCAGGTTTCGACAGCCTTTCCCTGCACCCCAGCCTTCAGTGGCCGTCTCAAAGCCATGTCCAGCTGCAGGACAGCCGCACCCACAGATGGCCTCCCACACAGGGCAGCCCCCAGGCCCAGCTCTGGGCCCGCATGAGCACTGGGCACCTGCTGGAAGCCGAGGTGGACACAGCGGGTGGGAAGAGAAGGCCACTCCGTGACCACCCACAGGCCTGTGTTGTGTGCACTGGGGCGTCGCCTGGGCCCCACGGGGACCAAGCCAAGGCCCTCGTCCCAAGCCACTGGCATGTTGGCTCGGCCATCCCTCCCTGGGAACTGCCCTCCCCAGAAAGCCACCTCACCCAAGGCCACGGAAAGCCTGCACGCGACGCCTGCCATGTCAGGGGACAGAGCCCAGCCTGGCACGTCCCCCAAGGCCTCCCAGCTCCAGAGCAACTGCCTCAGTAGCTCACCCTGACTCGGCCCTCCAGGCTCCCCTCACCACAGTGGGTGTCCTGAGAGCCCCGCTGACCCGGCCCACACACCTGGGCAGTCTGGCTCTGGGCCCCAGCCTCAGGCAGCCTGGTGGCTGGCAATGGGGTGCATGTGGCGCTGCAGAGGGGGGACTCGGGGATACATGGAGGTTGGGACCCCAGGCCTTGGTCCCACTCTGGAGCCCTCAGGGCCTCGACAGGGCGGGCAGGCCAGAGGGGCACCCACCTCAAGAGCCTCCTCTGAGGGAAGTGGGAACAGATTGGGGGTCAAGAGGGGAGGCTGGGGCTGGGTGAGGGTGATGAGGCTGAGGGGCAGGAGGCTGGGGGAGGGTGGCCTTAGAGGGACCCAGCCTCCTCCTCCCCTCGGGGACTGGCCTGGCTGAGGTCACAGCATCAGCCACGTCCCTCCCCCTCCCTGATTTTCTGCTCCCCAAGCCCTCCCTCCCACCTGGGTCCCCCAACAACCAGGCCCCGGGGCAGCGCCTTGACCAATAACGTCTCCCGTGGGCGCCAGAGCTCGAGAGTTCAATGCCAGTATCAGGAACCAGGGTGTGTCCCAGAGTCAGGACAGACAGCGTTAGACCTGGGCTCAGCTGGCTGCAGGTGCTTTTCATGTGTGTGTGCGCGAACAGGTGTCTGCGTGCGTGTGTGTGTGTGTGGGTGTGTGTGCGTGGGTGTGTGCACACGTGTGTGCGTGTGTGGGTGTGTGCGCATGTGTGCATGTGCGTGGGTGTGTGCACACGTGTGTGCGTGTGCATTCATGTGGGTGTGTGTGCAGGTGTGTGCATGGGTGTGTGTGTGCACGCTGCAAAGCAGTTTTACTTGTACACACAGACTTCGAGGAAAGGCTAGTAGTTCTCCGCATCTTCACAATCGTGGCAGTTTCTGAGCTGTGGCGCTGCTGTGCTGGGGTCTCTACAGGCAGGGTTTTGCCTCGGGCCTTCTGAAGGATCCCTAGCAAGTGTTACGGCTCCCATTTAACTCCAGAGCAGACTGAGATGCAGGGCTCAGGGGTCCTCGGGTCACAGGCGGGGACAAGCCTTAGAGGGCTCAGAGACCCCCAAGAGCCCGGATTGCCCAGGTGCCACCAGCCCTGCCAAAGTCTGTCCCCGGGCCGCGAGGCTGCATGAAGTGGGCGGGGAGCCTGCTGGGAGCCCTCTCCATCCCCTTTCCTCCCCCACCCCTTCCCCCTTTCAGTATTTCAGGCGACGGGTGGCTCTGGGCTTGGAGCTGATCCAAAAGCTTGAAGTGCCCAGAACAGAAGGGACCCCGCCCTCGTGGCATGGATGTTCTGTGGAGACAGACAGTGAGCTGGCACATAGGACGATGCCAGCCAGTGAAGGGTCTAGACAGGAAACAGAGCGGGCAGCGTGGGCTCGGGGAGGCAGGGGCGGATGTCTGCCTCAGAGGCCTCTGGACAACGACCTAGAGCTCAGGGATGACAACAGGGCACTGCCATCACTGCAGAGCACCTGTGGGTCTGGAGCAGGAGCGCCCAGCATGACAGGGGCAGGGCCGAGCCAGGAGCCACTCTGCCTCAGTTTCCCTGGCTGGCAGCAGGACTCGCATGACAGGCCACTGTAGGAGCCTATTGCTTGTCTGGGCATGCCTTCAGTTGTCCTCAGTCACTCATGTATGTACTCATTCCCATTCCCCCATTCCCATCCCCCCATTCCCATCCCCCCATTCCCATCCCCCCATTCCCATCCCCCCATTCCCATCCCCCCATTCCCATTCCCCTCATTCCCATCCCCTCATTCCCTTCCCCTATTGCAGTCAGGTGCAGTGGCTCGTGCCTGTAATCCCAGGGATTTTGGAGGCTGAGGCGGGAGGATCACTTGAGCCCAGCAAGTGGAGGCTGCAGCAAGCTGTGGTCATCACAGCACCCCAGCCTGGGCAAGCCCTTTACCCCAAGGCACCTGATTCCCTACCCTGGCCATGCCCCGGCTGCAGCCCCAGGCCAGTGAAAACAGGCCCTGGGTCCCATCTGGGCACCAAAGGGTCCTTGTGTCAAGGGCTAGCGGTCAGCCCCAGGGAGACCCCGGCCTCTCTTCACAGGCTGCCTTGAAATCTGGCATAGACGCTGTACAGCACAATTTCCTCAAGTTCGGGCCTCGTCCTCTCCCCTCGTGTAACCCACACGGCTGCCACACAACAAATTCAATCAGCTGAGCCCAGCTCAGGGCAGACACGTAGCATTTCCACAGACCCTAAAGGAGAAGAACCCACGGGGCCCCTGCAAACTGGAAAGGAGGCCCCTCCAAAGATGGCTGAATCTAAGACGGGGACCCAGAGCTTAAACCAGCCCTAAGCACAGCGCAGCCTCAGCCCGGGCCGCCCCACCACACAGCCTCAGCCTAGGCCATCCCAGCACACAGCGGGCCATCCCAGCACACAGCCTCAGCCCGGGCCGCCCCAGCACACAGCCTCAGCCCAGGCCATCCCCAGCACACAGCCTCAGCCCCGACCGCCCCACCACACAGCCTCAGCCCAGGCCATCCCAGCTGTCCCCAGTGCACACCCTCATCCTCTGTGATAGAGCCGAGAGGTGCCCAAAACTCCCCTCCTCTTGAGGCCTCCCCACGGCCCGGGTTCTGTCCCCCACAGCCCTGCCCTCTGTGAGCCACCATGCAGGGTGGCACAGACCCCCCCTCTGGGTCCAGGCAGAGCTGCAGCAGCCCCCCAGAGCCCGGAGCCCCCAGACCCAGGCAAGACCAGGCCCTGTGGGACACCACCTCCTTCAGCCGCAAAAGGACACTGGGAGGGCAGAGGTGTCAGCGCCCGGTTTGGAGGGAAAGTGCTGGAATTCCAGAGGAGGGAGGAGAGCAAGGGACCAGGGACCAGGGCGAGGAGAGGAGGGGGTCCTGGGCTCCCCCAGCAGTGAGCACGGCCACACCCATGCTGCCTGTTTGCACACAGGGCTGGCCTGGCCACCGTATTTATTTATGAGATTTATGGGGTTTTCATTCAGCCCTACCTAATGACGCACGCAGTGGCTGGTCAGCGTCCAGCATGGGGTTCGGGGAGGGGTCCCGCCCTTCGGCTTCTGATGGCTGGCCAGGAGCCTCAGTGACCTGGGGACAGCGGCAGCCTCGGGTGCTGCAAGACCCCCTCTGGACGGGAGGCAATGGCTATAGCTCAGCGTCAGGGTCTTTCTGGAGTGCCCAGGGGTCCGCCTACTCCCCAGCTCCCAGTCCCTCTGAAGCCCACCGGCTCCACCTTATCTTCCACCTTCTGGGAGGGCCTCCACACACTCTGTCCACTCGTGGGCCCTTCCAGGGTCTCTGGTGCCCAGGCCTCACCTCCCCCTGCCCTCCCAGGTCCCGCCAGCCTCCCCCCTCCCTCCTTCTCTCAGCGTCCAGGAGATCCTTCCAGAAACTGCTTCCGGCTCATCCCTCCCCGGCCCCCCCAGCCCCAGCAGGCCGCTCTTGCCCTCCCACGAAGCCCCCGACTCTTCTCCACCAGCCCCGGCCCCCAACAATGTTTCTCGAAAGTGCCTGATGAGGTCCTGCCCTGTGCCCGGCCTCTCCAGGCTGCCCCGGGAGCCCCGACTCCCGCTGCCGAAACCCTGCCATGTCAGCACCAACTTCCCAGAGGCGGGACCAGAGGCCAACACGGCCCCTCACGCTCAGTCACCCCCAAGGCCTGATCCACACAGGGGGTGGTGGGTGGGCAAGGACCCCGACTCTGGCGGTGGCCTTAGCCCTGGGCTGCCAGTTTAGGCTGGTCTTAGGGAGCCGACCCTGGGGTCTTGTCCTTCTGATCCCACCTTGCACAAAGCACCCCAAGAGAGATGGGGGTGTCCAGGAAGCATGGAGAAGTCAGCAGGGAGGGACCCAGGGATGCCGCCCCACCACCCACAACCATCAATCACCAAAGACGCCGATCCTATTTCTGTTTTGTTTTGTTTTGTTTTGTTTTTTGTGAGATGGAGTCTCACTCTGTCACCCAGGCTGGAGTGCAGTGACACGATCTCAGCTCACTGCAACCTCCGCCTCCCAGGTTCAAGCCATTCCCCTGCCTCAGCCTCCCGAGTAGCTGGGACTACAGGTGTGTGCCCCCGCACCCTGCTAATTTTTGTATTTTTAGTAGAGACGGAGTTTCACCATGTCGGCCAGGCTAGTCTCGAAATTGTGACCTCAGGTGATCCACCTGCCTCGGCTCCCAAAGTGTTGGGATTACAGGCGTGAGCCACCACGCCCGGCCCTATTTCTTAAACATTTATCCAAGCGGTGCTGGGGGAACTCAGGGCCGGTCCTGGGGTCTGGGAGCAGGGACACCCGCTCTGACAGGCAGCCTTCCGGAGGGGTCCCATCCGCACACAGAGCTCCCACTTTCAGGGACACCTCCCCATCCCAAGTGAGTGCAATGGCCAGCCAGGGCTTTCGGGGATCAGGGTGCAGAGTGACCTCCCTGAACCCACGCCTGTCCTAAAGCAAGGGTTACAAGCCTGTGTTTTGATGAGAACAAGGACAGGCGGGCGTCTGGGCCTCTGACCCCAGGCTCAGACATCCACTCCATGAACCCTGGGTCTCAGCTTGACCGACGAGCAGCTTCGCCCTGTGTGGCCCCCCAGCCCACCGCCGCTCGTCTTGACGGCCCAGCCCCTCCAGCCAGCCTCAGTGACCCCATGACGGCCACCTCGGGCGACCTGCAAGACCACTGTCCCTACAGCCAAAGCTGTGACAACAGGGGCTGGGCAGGCACGACCCCCAAGCGAGCAGCCCAGTGGCCCAGCCCAGACAGGAGTGCGTCCTGGGACAGCCCCCAAGCAGTTAACTAAGGACGTGGGAGAGGCACAGAAGAACCACGGGCCTGTGGCCTGCAGGCATCCACGCAGCCCTGGGCAACCATGAGTGGACACGGCTCAGCTCCCACTGTCCAAGCAGGACCCCCGCATCACAACACAACCCAGAAATCTCATCGCTCAGAGCCAAAGGGCCAGCGGGGGTCTCAGGAGAGAAGAAAGCCCCTGTGATGGGGGCTGAGGGGTGACCAGTAGGGTGGGGCCACCTAAGGTGGGCAGTGTGGCTGACAGGAGCCCAGCCGGCGCTGGACAGGAGCAGCACCACGGCCAGGCAGGTGGGCAGGATAGATACCCCTCTCCCAGCCGTCGGCCGGGCAAAGCTGGGCTCTCAGTCACCTCCCTCAGCACGGGCCACAGGATCCTCCTGCCCAGCCTGTCCAAACCACACTGGAGGGGGGCACCCACTGTGTCCTCTGGGAAGGCGCAGCTGCTCAGGTGGGGCGCCCTGGCTGGAACGTGCTGGCCATGCCCTGTCCTGGACCCCGCAAAGACATCAGGTGTGAAGGGCCTCCAGTCACCAGCGCTCTAACATGGCCCAAACCACAGGGCCCCGAGCCAGGTGGCCAGGGATAGGCAGGGGGCCCCGTCCCTTTCCGGAGGCCCCTGAAGCCCAGGTCACAGTAGGCAAGTTCAGAAGCCCCGGGGGCCTGCGGTGTCCTGGCCCCCTGCCCACCCAGCCGCAGGGCCGCCACGCCACTCTCCGCGTTCCTGGCCAGCCGGCACCACCCTCGCCTGTGCAGGAAGTGGGGAGGCAGCCGTTGAGTCACTGCCCACGCAGCCCACCGTCGTGATAAGCTGCGGCTTTGTGGCCCGCAGCTCAGCCTGGACATCCCCAAGATAAGAGGGTGCCGCTGGCCCGAGGCCGCTGGGAGGAGCCCCCCGACACCAGGCAGCACCAGCCCACAGCCTCCTCCGGGGCCCTGTTCGGTGAGCCCGCTGAGGCGTGAGATTGGGTGACAATACCAGAGGGACCCGCTGACCGTGCCGGAAGCAGGCGGTTTTGGCTGTGTGGAGCTGTCTGCCGACTTTTATCAGGTTTAAACAGACAAGAGGCCCCTCGGCCACGTGGCAGAAAAGAAGAGTGAGGCAGGCGCGGCACCCCGAGCTGAGGGCTGGAGGCCCCGGACTGGGGGCAGCTGCGGCCGGGGGGACCCTGAGCAGGTGACCAAGGCCTCGTGGGGGCGGCGTGGTGAGGGGCACTGTCAGCCCACCTGTGGGACCCCCGAGGCCAGTGGCCCACTTAGGCCAGCTCTGCCATCTGTTAACTGAAGATAGCAGCAGCCGCCCTCCCCGGCAGCCTGGATGGTAGCGAGGGGTTAGACGTTCCCAAGGGGCCAGCCCCTCCCTGGGGATGCTGCCCCTTCTTCCTCCAGCTGTTCATGGGGGCGGCTGGGAACCCCACGGCGTCTCTTGAGCTCCACGTTCTGTCCTCCTGGGTCCCGTCCCGTGCAGCCCAGGTTGACCATGTATGAGCAGGGACCAGGCCACTCAGGCAGCAGACACACTCCTGCCAGCCCTGGAGGCCGGAGGCCGAGATTCCAGAGTCGGCAGGGGCAGCCCTTCCCCGCCTCATTCCCCACCTGCGTCCGCTGCCTTCCCCCTGTGTCCTCACCTCCTCTCATGGGGGCCCCAGTCAGATGGGAGTGGGGCCTGCCCTACTGGCTCATTTGGATTTAGCTCCCTCTGCAAAGCCCCCATCTCCAAATGCAACCATCCTGAAGTAGGAGGGGTGGGATTTCAACACATCGGTGGGCGGGCAGGAGCACAGCCCTGCCAAAGCGCAACAGCGCAGAGGCAGTGAGCCCAGATCCCCAGAGACCCCCGCTCCTTCTGGGCTCCGAGAGGGTCTGCGGTGCAGGGGGTGGCCGGCCCAACCCTGCAGGGACAGGATTTGATTCCACACCCTGCGTTCAGCGTGGCTCGGGCTTCTTTCCCAGGGTCTGCCAGAGCCCAGCTGCTCTGTGGCCTCGCTCAGCCCTGGCCTCTGGTCCCCGGCCGGCGTGGGGGTGTGCCCCGGCTGTCTCAGGATGGAGAAGAATCGTCCACAGGAGCATGGGGACCCAGCACAGCAACCGGGCCTCGCAGACGCCGGTGGGGGGCACCCTTGCCCCGCAGGGATGTCCACAGCCACCTCATCTCCCTCGCCTGCCTCCCCACCCGCTGGGGTCAAGCCTGCAGACCTCCCCGCGGCCCAGCTCCCGACTCCACGGAGCCCCTGCGGACGGTCCAGCCCACACGCACCAGGCCCACTCACAGTTTTCGTTTTGTTTTGTTTTTGTCTGAGATGCGTCTCGCTCTGTCGCCCGGACTGGAGTGCAGGGGCGCGATCTCAGCTCACTGCAGCGTCCGCCTCCCAGGTTCAAGCAATGGATGATGTCACACCCTGTGAAGAACAGAGAGTAATGGGATGGACGCAAGCGCCGTCCCCTCACCATCAGCTGTAGCTGATATCAGACCTGCCATGCCAGCTCAGGGGCTTCCCACCAAGGAATAAAACATCACGGGCAGAAGTGGGTGCCCGTCCTGACCCCCGCCCCTCTCCAGAGGCAGCTATCACCCTGACTCCAGTGCCTCAAAATATTTTATAACCTTACTGCTCTTGTGAGTATGTAGCAATAGGGTCTTGCTTCACGTGCGCAGAAGCGGAGAGCACAGGGTTGGAGAGGCCTGCGATTCGCTCTTTCTGCTCCATGGTGGGTTTGCCACGCAGCCTCAAGACAGGCAGTCCTGGTCTAGGGCTGGGCCCCATCCTGGGGACGAATATGCCGGGCGAAGCGGTCGGTTCCTGGTGGACAGGCACTCAGGCCATTGCAACTCACCGTACTCCCGGCGGGCAGCTCCCTGGGTGCCTGGAAGCGGGACTGTGTCCTCAGCTTGGCTGCCCTGACCAACCGCTCTCCACTGAACGTGCAAGTGTGCCCTCTCTGGAGGCGTGAGAGGCTTCGAGGGTCTCGACGATCACCAGGCACCTCCCGGGGTCCCGGCGGCCGAGCCTCTCCGCTGGCTTCTCACTGCGTTTCCTCCTGTGTGACGCCCGCCTCAGCCTTGGGCTGCTTGTCTGACGGTGACGTTCGCTGGATGTCCCGGACTCTGGCCCTCGGCGCCAGATGCACAGAAGTACCTCCTTCCACTCCATGGCTCCCATTTTTACTTTGTTGTCTTTTTTCAAACACAGTTTTTAAAGTGTAGCGTGGTCAAAGCTCCCTCTTCGATGGCTTGTGACTTTAGTGACTCGGTTAAGAAACCCTTTCCTACCCCAAGGCCATAGTTATTACGCCTGTTTTCCTCCTAAGCGTTTTCAGGTTTAGCTTTCCACCTCAGAGTTGTTTAATCTCCCTGCTGTTTTATTTTGTTTGCAGCGTGACCCAGGCACCTAATTTCCCTGCGTGGAAGAAGCACCAGCCCAGAGCACTCACGGTGGGACAGTCCTCCTTCCTTGTACACACGGAGCACCCACCTGCCTCAGAACATCACCGTGAGCGCATGGGCTGTTCCAGCCATCCACTTGCCTGGCCCTGCACCAACGCCATGCCGTCTCAGAGGCAGGAGGCCCGGAGAGACCGCCTCCCACGTGATTCTTCCTGGAAACTTGCATAGCTCTGATTGGCTTTTCGGCCGTCCACGTGGACTTTTGGACCAGCCCACCAAATCCCACGAAAAACTCAACTGGGACTGTGAAAGGCTGTTTGCAGAGTCGACCTCAGTTTTCACTTTCTTTTATGGACCTCATTTTTCAAAACTGAAACTTTTCATTCACGAACGTGACAGGCCGCTCCAGTCAGTCAAGACCTGTTTCACGTGCTTTGCAACGTTCTCATCGTGGCCTGGACACCTTCCATGTGATGTTGCCTTCGTGGGTATCTTCGTGGGTTTTGCAGCTGTTAAGGAGATATTTTTCTGTTACATTTCAGTTTGGTTTCTACTGGTGTGAACACATGCTATTGTTTTTCCTTCTCGTAGCCAACTCACTATTACCAAACCCTCACGTGAGTTCAAATAATAAAGTCACAATTTCTCTTGGTTTTTACATCTTCTTTTTTTTTTTTTTTTTTTTTTTTGAGTCAGAATCTCGCTCTGTCGCCCAGGCTGGAATGCCGTGGTGCAATATCTCGGCTCACTGCAACCTCTGTCTCCTGGATTCAGGCGATTCTCCTGCCTCAGCCTCCCCAGTAGCTGGGATTACAGGCGCCCACCACGACACCTGGGTGATTTTGTATTTTTAGTAGAAACAAGGTTTCACCGTGTTGGCCAGGCTGGTCTTGAACTCCTGACCTCAGGTGATCTGCCCCCCTTGGCCTCCCAAAGGGCTGGGGTTACAGGCGTGAGTCACCGCGCTCAGCCAGTTAGCTTTTACATCTTGATAATCATATTATATTAAATAAGGGCCAGTACCGTGGCTCATATCAGTAATCCCAGCACTTTAAGAGGCCGAGGCAGGCAGATAACTTGACCCCAGGAGTTCAAGGCCAGTCTGGGCAACATGGTAAAACCCTGTCTTTACAAAAAAGCAGATACAAATGAAATAAATAGCAGAGCTTTGTCCCCTCCCAGTGCTGGCGTCATTTCTTCCTGTTCTTGTCTTCCGGCCGTGGCCAACATCTCCCGTGTGCCCGGCTTCTGTGGGAGGGAGTCCCACGTCCCACCAAGGGGTCCGACGTGTGCTGTTTTCCTAAGCAGGTTGAGACTGCTCCCTTCCAACCTGGGCTGGCTTTTTCAGCAGCAGCAAGTCAAGACAATCTGTTGACCTCCGTCAGACACCTGTCTGCCCCTCAGTTTTTAAATCGGTTTTTAAATCCTCCGCACGTCTCTGGCACCCTCTTCTGCCTGGTGGTGGTACTGCAGCCCCAGGGGCCTGGTGTCTGAGCAGAGCCAGAACCTGTGAGGGGACTTGGACATGGGAGGACCCTCGGGCCCCTGTCTCCACGCTGTGACCACAGAGGCTATAGCTGCTCCCACAGCCTAGGCCCTGGAGTGAGCGGACGTGGAGGAGGGCACCAGCCATGCTGCCACAGACGGAGCGTGAGCCAGACAGAACCCTGCTGCCGTGAGCCACCAAGACTCGGGGGGTGGGCACCACGGCTCACTCCGGTAATCCCAGCACTTTGGGAGGCCAAGGCGTGCAGATCACCTGAGGTCAGGAGTTCAAGACCAGCCTGGCCAACATGGTGAAACCCTGTCTCTACTAAAAATACAAAAATTAGCTGGGCGTGGTGGCGGGCACCTGTAATCCCAGCTACTCCGGAGGCTGAGGCAGGAGAATCGCTTGAACCCGAGAGGCAGAGGTTGCAGTGAGCCGAGATCGCACCACTGCACTCCAGCCGGGTGACACAGCAAGAATCTGTCTCCAAAAAAAAAAAAAGGAAAGTAAAAGGGTCTTTGCCGATGTGATTAAGTTAAGCGCCTCTTGATGAGCTCATCCCGTACTATCAATCAGGTCGGCCCTAGATCCAACCACAGGCATCCTTAGAAGAGACGCAGAGGAGGAACGTCCGGGAGAAGCCCCCGCGGAGACGAGGCAGGGCGTGGGCGATGCAGCCACAAGCCAGGGAACGCCCGGAGCCACCAGCAGCTGGAAGGGCCGAAAGCGTCCTCTCCGAGGCTGAGTGGCGCCTCCCGGGGCCTGAGCCGCGAGTGGTTCCACCAGGCCTTCACCTCAGACCCGGCCCCCGAACTGCAGGAAAGGGCTTTCCTGGGGCTCTCTGCCCTCGTTTGCGGTGCTTTGCTGGTGCACCCCGGAGCACCTGGCAGCAGGTGCGTGTTTCAGCCAAGGGGACAGCAGCGAGTCTTGCGTGGGGGGAAGGGAGGGGTGCGCACTGGGGCCTTCCATCTGCTCCCAGAAACAAGGAGGCCGCCATGGGAACAGCCAACTTCTTCCGGGGAATGGGAGAACTTGGTCCCAATCCTTCCAGCTACTCCAAGGGGGTGGGGGCTGCCCACCTGGCTGGCTGGCTCCCCATCTCTTCTGTTGTGGGCGTAGCCCACTGTGGTGAGCCCCGGGAAGCAGGCAGCCCCTGCCCCAAGTCACCCCTAGGGAGACCCAGGAGGACCCAGCTGGGGGCATGAGCTATGTGAGGAAGACGAGGGCACTGGGGGTAAAGTCGGGGGCTGCGCAGTGACTGAACGGAGTTGGGGGAAGCCCCTGCGTCTCCCTGCCCCTCCATTTGCACCAACCCTGCCTCCACCTGAAGGGCAGCTCCCTCCCAACCCTCAACACCTGCGCTGGGGTTCTGGACGTGAGAACCCAAGGGGAAGATCCTGAGTGGGCAGAAGGGGCAGGGCCTGTCCTAAGAAAGGAGTGGGTCCTGCTCTGGGGAAGGGGTGGGGCCTGTCCTAGGAAAGGGGTGGGGCCTGCTCTGGGGAAGGGTTGGGGTCAGGGCTCATGCTTTCCTGAGCTCCCCAGGTAGCCTCTGCTTTAAAGGGCACAGCAGGGAAGAGCAGGCAGGGTCCAGCTGCACCCGTGTCCACACTGCGTCACTAGGGGAGCCCCCTCTTCACAGCTGCAAGCTGGGAGACAGATGAGGAAGCTGGAGGAAGCCTGACCACCTCTTCCTTATCGGGCCTCTGGCCACAGTGCCCCCACCCCGCCCTGTCCATTTCCTGGCCTGTGCTGGGGCTGCTGGGCTCCACCCAGAAGGCCAGGGGCTCAGCTTTCCCACACAAGTGGGCACTGTGTCCAGGGTGCACGCCCAGTGCCCGCTGTCCAGCTGAGTCCACGGAGCCAACCAGAATTTCTGTAAATTGGTTTGAAGGTGTTGGTGGCTCTGCCCAGCAGCTCCTAGAATTCCTGGCAGGGCCACCAGGTCCCAGCTGCCTTTTGTCACTTTGTAGCAGGAGCCGACAGTGACTCAAGGACTAAGACCTTCTCCCTTTTCCCAGTGCGGAGACCCAGGGCGGGGTGCACTTCACACCCACGTGGCACATGCAGACACACGTGCACAAACGCTCACACACGCGTGCACACACACACATACCGTCTCCCCAGGGCCACCTGAGCCTCGGGGCTACACAAAGGCTCCGGCAACCGTGGAAAACCTGAGAAATGGCTGTGACGGAACCCAGGGCTCTTTTCACAGATTCTAGGCCGGGAGGATTCCTAGAAGGGAATCTGAGCACGTCTTTACGGCCTGCCGTCCCTTCTCTGCCCACCACTGCACAGTGGCCAGGCCAAAGCTAAATCACACAGTGCAGCAGTCTGCTGAGTTGATTACTGGAAAGCAAAGACTGAACAAAGACTCACACAATAAATATCTGAAGCGAGGGTATTTATTGCTTAGGAGGCCTCTCAAGGGAGGCAAAGCTGTGGAGGGCAGCGGAGCCAGGCTGTGCCCACGCCGCTCACCTGCTCCCCAGATGCCTGGGGGAGCGCCGGGCCCGGCGGGAAGTGCTTTCAGGGAGCCCGCAGACCGTGTCCTGACACTGGCAGCTCTCAATATGGGTGTAGGTGTGCGTCAGCGAGCCCCCGTTGGGGCAGTTCAGGGTCACCTCCCGCTGGCTGGTCTTCTCCTCTTTGCAGCAGGAGCACCTGTGGTCCAGGGCCTGGGCCTCGGCCGAGTACCTGGGGGGAGGGCGGAGTGAGGGGCGACCTCCCGGGGGCAGCGCTGGCCTCCCGCCCCTCTGGGGCCTCCACCGTCCCCACTAGACGCACTCCTAGCTGGGGACTCACATGACGAATGTCCCGCAGGACCCGGAGCAGTGATTCATGATGACACTCTTGGTGCAGCCGGCATGTGAAATCTCCTTGGTGACAGGGACAGTGGAGCAGGGCACCCTGGTCTCATTTCGAGGGATGCCTGGGGAGAGGGGGCAGCGGCTTGGGGAAGGGTCTCCACATCCTTGAGGGCCAGAGCGGCTCCCCCTCGCTGCAGCCCCTCCCCAGGCCCGGCCTCAGCCCCCGGCCCTCACACCCACCCAGAGGCCATGGTCCAGCCACCCCTGAGCAGGCAGGGCTGAGGGCTCCAACCCTTGAGCCCCCACCGCGCCTACCCGCTGGGCCATGCCCTGTACTCACAAGTCTTGCAGCATCCGCTGGGCATGAATGTGATGGAGCCCTGGAGGGAACAGAGAATGAGCCTGGGACCCCCAGACATCCCTGCGGGTGAAAGCCCCTTCCTGCCATGCCATGGGCAGGCGAGCTGCTGCAGAAAGCCCTGGGCAAAGCCTCCCGCGGCCGCACAGACCGAGCTCAAGGCCACTGCCGAAGCACTGGGACCCAGCCCCCGAAATACTCCCGGCAGAGCGCACTCAGCCCGGCCCCCGCGGCCCACTCACCGGGACACAAGTGGCAGGGTCGAAGTCGGGGCAGGTGATGTTGGAGACGGACGAGATTAGCTGGTTGTGGATCTTCACACAGCTGAAGAACGTGCAGTTGTTCTCGGGGTCGCTCTGGAAGTCCCCAGGCTGCGGGGCAGGGGGTTCTGGTGAGGGAGAGCAGCAGGCCCAGCCCCAGCCTGGCCAGGAAGACACCCTGGATACACTTGGCCGGTGAGGCTTCCCGGTGGGGCCAGGACCACAGGACAAGTGACACGGGCGGGACCCACATCAGGCCCCAGCCTGGAGCCCACACAACTCTCAAAGGCCTGTTGCAACTCTCTGAACCTGTGAAAGTGACCTGCCTCTGAAAAGGGCTCTTTGAAGGTGTGATTAAGTGAAGGATCCTACGAGATAGTCCTGCATGGGGGATGGGAGGGGGCGGAGCCTTGAAGGACCGTAGCATGACATCTTCCTGCATGTGGAGGCGGAGGGGGGCGGGGGGACTAAATCCTTAAAAGGGAGAGGAGAGACAGACACAGGGAAGGAGCCCCATGGCCACAGCTAAGGGTCACCAGCAGTGACCGGGGGCTGGGAAGGGTCCTTGCCTAGAGCCTCCGAGGAAGCGCAGCCCTGAGGCCCTTTGCTCTTGGACTTCTGGGCTTCAGACCCCGGAGAAGCCCTTTCTGCCCTATGGCACCTGCTCATGTGTCACGGCAGCCCCAGGACACCTGTCACCGCTGCGCCCAGGACTGGGAGGACTCAGCCTTGCCCGGGGCTCAGGCAACCCTGCGGCCTCGGGGAGTGGTGCCCACCTTCAGGGTGAGGTGCTGGTTGTCAGAGAGCTTGATGATGCACTGTGTCTGCTCACACTTCTTACAGCACTCCCCGGGGGCCTCCACCAGCTCGAAGCCCTGCGGACAGACACACCGCCACAGCTGAGCCCCTGCGCTGCGTCCCACACCACGCGGACCTGAGGGGCTGCCGAGACCCCCACTCGGAGGAGGCCCCAGACTGAGCAGGTGTCAGCTTGGAGAGGTGGGGACAGCGGCGGGTTGGCATTGAAAGAAGGAAAGAAAGTGCCACCATGCAGACGTGGGCCCTGGTGCTTGTGTGCTAGGAGGGAAGAGTGCAGGAGCTGCGGCGGGGGACTGGGCTGGGCAGCCTGGGGCTGGGGCGGGAGCCGGGGCTGGGGTGGAGGCCGGGGTGGGACCCAGGTCTGTGATGGGAGCCGGGGCTGGGGTGGGAGCCAGGGCTGGGGTGGGGGCTGGGCTGGGGCTGTGGTGGGAGCCGGGGCCCCGGTGGGAATCGGGACCAGCTTGGGAGCTGGGTCTGTGATCGGAGCCGGGGCTGGGGTGGGAGCCAGGGCTGGGATGGGAGCCGGGGCTGGGGCGGGAGCAGGGCCGGGGCAGGAGCGGGACCAGGGTGGGGAGCTGGGGTCAGGGCAGGAGCTGGGGTTGGGTGGCCACTTACAGGGCTGCAGGAGTTGTTGCAGGGCACGTGGGTGCAGGCGATGGTGTTGAGCAGGGTGCTATTGTCCACCTTGTGGGTGCAGACGCAGTCCTGGCACTTTGAGGAATACACTGGAGAACCGGGCTTTGGGGACAGAGAGAGACGTGAGGCGGGGGCCACCCCAGCTAGCCGAGAACCTGCTAGGACCCCCATGCCACAGCCCAACCTCCTCCCCTCCTCACCCCTACCCAGTCCAGCGCTCACCTGGTACTCAGCATTCTCGTGAACACACACCCCCTTGGACTCTTGGGAGAAAGAACGGAGAAGGCCATTGGTTAGCGACTGCCCTGGGGTGGCCATCTGGCCGGACCCCCATTCCTGGTGCCCCACCTGGAGAATGGGGTGTGCGTTCGGGGCTGGGGTGGTGTGTCAGCCAATCATGCAGCCATCTGTGTCTCCAGAATCTGAGGCCCCCAGGAGGGAGTCCTTCCCCACAACCACCCCATCCCAGCCGTGGCCTCCTTCCTGCCCACCCAGCAGCCCTGCTTACCACACCAGTAAAAGGGACAGCACCTCCCCGGCACCATCTTGCTCCTCAATTCAAATCCCAGCGGGCACAGGGGGGGCTCCTCTTTGCATAGGCTGGTGTTGCACTCTGAAGACAGGGTGGGCACGCCCCGTGAGGGTGGCTCCTTGAAGGCAAAGCCCCCGGGGCCGCTGCACCTCCATAGGTCTCCTCCCCACCCAGGCCCGGCCCCGCAGCAGGGACGCCTGGACCCGACCCAGCAGCCCCTCCCAAGCCCTCTCAAGGGGAACATCTGAGGCTCCCACACTGGCTGTCCCCTCACTTGCCAAGGAGGGACAGCGGGCAGCACCACCTACAGGGATGTGCCCCGGGGCCCCGGGGATGGACTTACTACAGACGCTGATGGTACAGCAGGTGTCGTCAGGGTTGACCTCCGTGACCAGGTAGGTGCCATCCTCCACACAGTGGGTAACAGGCTTCTGGCTGCAACTCTTGGGCTGGCAGATGATGCCGCTTCCCCCCTCTAGGCAGACACAGTCCTTGCAGTCGAACTCAAAGTGCTCCCCGAACTGCAGGGAGAAGGAAGGAGAGGTGAGGAGAAAGAGGAGGCACCAGGCAGGGAAGGAGGGGTGAGGAGAAAGAGGAGGAGGTGCTGAGCAGAGAAGGAGGGGTGAGGAGAGAGAATAGGAGGTGCTGGGCAGAGAAGGAGGGGTGAGGAGAGAAGAGGAGGTGCCGGGCAGGGAAGGAGGGGTGAGGAGAGAAGAGGAGGTGCCAGGCAGGGAAGGAGGGGTTAGGAGAGAGAAGAGGAGGTGCTGGGCAGGGAAGGAGGGGTGAGGAGAGAAGAGGAGGTGCTGGGCAGGGAAGGAGGGGTTAGGAGAGAGAAGAGGAGGTGCCGGGCAGGCCCAGAGCTGCATCTGTGGTCTGCGGGTAGAAACAGCTGCCCTGGGCAGCTTGCTGAGGGATCCTGGGGGAAACCCATGTCCCTCCTCACTTCTGAGCACACCGGGCAGGTTCTGGGATAGGACAGTAGCTGCTCGTTCACTGGTATCACAAAACCATGACCTGCCCACCGGCATCTGCCAGCAGGGGCTTGGCATGGGGCAGACACTCCACTGAGGCCTCAGGCTTGTGCAGACTTGAGCTAAGAAATCAGCCCGTGGCTGCGACCACAGGTGGGAGGCACAGGCAGCACAGAGGTGACGGAGATGTCATGTCAGAGCTTCTAGACAGAGCATCATATGACCAATGGGTGGTGAATGGAGGGAGGAAGAACAGATGGATGAATGGGTAGATAGTGGATGAGTGGGTGGGTGGAAGGATGGGTGGGTGGGTAGATGGATGGGTGGGTGGCTGGGT